>CAKOGP040001335.1:188444-213322 GCA_933822405.4 Cylindrotheca closterium | reverse complement strand
TGCCTGCCTTTCCCTTCTCTTGCTCAGCGCGGAGGCCTTTGCGCCAAACTCAAATATCCAATCCACTGTCGTTGCCTCAAAAACGGAACGACAAGCCCTTTGGAGACATTGGGTACCAGAGACCGATGCTTGGGATCCAGAAGTAAAATCACAATCCATGTCAGCAACTAGAGTAGAAATGGAACAGGTCGAACAACAACAGCAACAACAGAAGCAACAACAACAACAAGAACAAGGATCGATGCTGAAAACTGCCCTGGCCAGTTCTCTATTGGCAGTCGTGTTGGCGATTGCTCCCAATGCGGGTGTTGCCGTCAGTGGCGGTGGTTTGGACTTTGCAGGTTTGGATATTTCGGGCCAAGATTATGCCGATAAAAATTACAAGGGCAAAGACTTTACTCAAGTGATTGCCAAGGGAACAAACTTTGCCAAATCCAATTTGCAAGGGTGTCGATTTTACAAGGCGTATTTGGTCAATGCTGACTTTTCGGATGCTGATATTCGAGGAGTCTCAATGGAGGACACTAGTATGGATGGGGCTTCCTTGAAGAATGCCATTGCGGTTGGATCTTATTTTGGTGATAGCATTTTGGAAGTCAAATCCTTGGAGAATGCTGACTTTACAGACGCTCAGTTTCCTGTCAAGGCGTTGCCCCAACTATGTGAACGAGAAGATATGAAGGGAACCAACCCAGTTACTGGAGCTGATACCAGGGAAAGTGCCATGTGCCTATAGATTTTTTTTCTACTTTATGAAACAGTGAAAAAAGACTCCCATTCTTAAGAATTCTAAAAAGCTAGCTATTGGATTTGATTGATTGATTTGATGTTTCTTTTCATATTATTTCAAAATATTTCACTAGAGATGAAAATATTGCTTTGGTTTTGGGTCTTGACCATGAAATAGTTTCTTGCAGTGCTCCTGATCTGCTGGATGACCCCACCCTCCGTATCCTTGATCGTGTGCTTTTGGAAAATCCATGAACCTTCCAACCTCACTTAATTGACCACTTAATTTTGCATGAAATGGTTGGAGTCCAATAGTAATGGCTTCTTCCAGTTCTGAATTTTCATAATGGTCATGTAGTCCACCATCAATACCAATGTGCAACACTTGGGGCTCGTTGGGGACCAAAGTCTTGCATGGAAGCAGCCCTTTCCCCATCAAATGGACCATCGACCAGTCCCTGCAGTAGGAATATTAAAAAAAAGAAAGGGCAAGCAACTAGTTAGCTGTGTTGGCGATACACGTAACCAAAAAGTGTGCACTGATGATGACGTACCAATTGTAATCATCAAATTCGCAATACTGATTCGAAAATTGCTGGAGCAGGGCAAACATGTGTCTCCCGATGGTCATGGGACCCGAGACAAATCGTTTTGTGGTCCATTGGTTTCTCTTTTTTGGAATCTTGTTGGCAAAATTGTCGCTAATGTCCAGGGTCAATCCAAAATACTCATCTTTTTTATTGTCCTGATCCAGAAAGCCAAATCCAGTCTGCAAAGTCTCGTAAATGGTAGGGGCCACAAGGTAGTCTTCTTCCATAAACAGGAATCCAGCCGCCATTTTTACACTTGTCAATTCAAAGACCTCATTGATCATCCACGTAAAGTGGTGTTTGAGGCAGCAGACATGGGCGTCTCTTAGATTGCCGTACGAGTCACCTTCGTACCCCTTGTTGAGGCTTGGGTCGTCTCCCGGAAAAGAATTTGGATGCTCGATGCAAGAGTATGGATGAAAGAGCTGAATGACCTGGAAATCTGATTGGATGCTCTCTACAAAATTAATCATCTCTTGGATACGCCCATCATGAGATATGATGATGGGAACAGTAGCGCGAGGGAAATCAGATTTTCGCAAGGAATCGATCACTCTCTTGAAGTAATCTACTCGTTTTTGCACCATGAATACAATCGGAATTTCATACTTGTAGGCTTGCTGTTTGTGACTCAAGTCATCCCCCGTCTGAGTTGGATTGAAGTTGGATGGTTTGAAATCATTGTGAAACGGAGTGGAACCAAAACCTTTTACTGTATCTTTGACTGTACCAAACAATTCCAGTGGATGATTCAACTCTTTCCACATTTGCTTGCACAATGGTGTAGTATCAAACTCTTCGTTCTGCCCATGTTTGTATCCCTCTGTTTCCACCAATACCCTCAGCTTACTTCTTGTCCAAACATTGTCCTGGACCCCTTGTTCGAGCCCACGTCCGTCTCCTTGTGAGAGTCGACGATCGAGCCAGACATCAATCGTACCATCTTCCAACGACGCTGTACCTTGAGAATGTTCACTCAAAACAGTAAGTCTCCGATCCGAATCTTGTATGGAAGCATGAGTTGGCATTGGATATACTTGGGCTTGAATTGGTAAATCTGGTCGATGATAATGAGTATCGAAATTGAACCCATTCAAGTCCGTGTGGAATACCCCATCACTTTGGATATCGGTGTTGAATCGCACCAGCCATTCCTCTTCGTCATCCCGGAGATTGGTTTCGTATATAAACTCAATGAAAGTCGCCTTACCTTGAAAGTTAGTGGGAACAGTCCTTTCAATCACAGTGCGACGCCAGTTCTTTGTTTTCACCACAAAGCCGCCCATTTCAATCTGGATGTCAATGCCTTTGTAGTCATGAAGACTACCTGGAACAAATAAATATGCACCACCCTCATTGACCGACCAGACCATCCATTGTTCCTTTATTGGATGCGTCATTAGACCCGACAACGGGTCAAACTGAATAATAGAATTCGGTATCGAACCAGGTCGTTCACAAGGAAGTGTTCCCATACCCATTGAACGGCCCTTCACGCTCACATCCCCGCATAGTTGTTCTGTGTCCAAGGGATTGAACAGCAATACTTGATCAGATTCATTACAGAAGTTGACATCCATTCCGCGGCTTGATGGTGACTGCCAGCATGGTTGCAAGGTGCCCAGATGCTCATGTTCCGCCGTCAGTTTCTTCACCATCCATTGCTCGATATCTAGAATCGCATTTTGCATTCGGGTCGCGTAATCTTCCATCACCTTGTCCGTCGCAGTTCCCGTAATGGCATCGTGATGCTGAAACAGAGACATTGATCTACGGGCTTCTCGCATTTCCTCCTTGGTTGCGCCCATTGTCTCCGCCGCAAAGAGCGTCCGCTCTAATCGGCGACCCAGAGCTTTGTCAAAGGGACGGCTCGTAAAGTACCCCGACCAGTAGTCCTCCTTGTGGTCTGCGTATGTGAAGAAGGAACCCTTCAATATTGGTGGGTCGAATGTACCAATGACGGCATCAAAGTATTCTGACAAAGTGCCAAACTGGATGGACACGCCTGCGATGTTTTCGTTCAGGTAGTCAAAGAGGAGTTGATGGTTTTCAAACTGCGCTTGGGCTTCAGCAAGAGTTCGGTATCGAAAATCATCGCCAACAGGAGCAATGACAACATTTGATCGGAACAGAGACGCCTTCTTCCGATACTGATCTAGCAGCACCATTGCTCGTTTTGCGACATTCCGTTGGTGGATTGGTTTAACCTTCAATTCCCATGGGCACTCTTTCGTGTATACAATACCATCAGCATCAACACCTACGTTTGGTAAGCGTGCGAAATCAAAAGCACAGCAGACTTCTGGATCTGGACCACACGAATGCGGGACATCGTAGCTGAAAAATGGCATCATATGAGTAAACATATCATACTCCCCTTCATCGTCCCACGTCTGGCGCCACAAAAATTCAAGCTGACGGTGCAACGCCAGTTCCTTCTTCACTGCATAGTGTACCCGTTGAATCAGCATCCCCTTGAATCCGTACTTCTTTAGCAAGTACGCCATGGTAGGAGAGAATCCGAACGGATCGATTGACCAGCCATACTTTGGAATGTATTCTTCGCCAAAAGTCTCCCGAATGAAATCATGTCCTTCTTGCAATTGAACCTCCATGGCATATAAGTCGGTGTTTGCCTCGTCTGGTTGAACCCATCCACCAGTAACAAACTCGAATTGTTTATTGCGGAGAAGCATTCTTACAGTATCCTGTATATCAGCAGATTGCTCGTTCCACCACTTTTCAAAGAAGGAAATCTCAGCCCAAATGAACTTGCGTCTCTGGTCTTGCTGAAGGGATTCCATGATTGTATCGAGAATGTGTTTGGTTTGAGACTGGTAGTATTCGTCAAATGTTTTTAGCCAACCCGGATCACTTGAGAACCCCATCATGAGAACGAATTACTTTTAGATTGTGAATATGACTGAGTTTTCGGCCTACTTACCAGTGAGAATGAGGTACCACAAACACCTTCAATGGAGTTGTCTTGGAAATAGGAATTGGGTCCAACTCAAACCCTTGCGCCCAGGTACCTTTTCAAAACGAACGCAGAAAGGAGAATCCAAGATGAAATGAGACAAGGCTGGAAACACTGCAATGTGAAAATTCCTCCCAGTTTGACTCACCCCCATCAGGATTTGCAAATGGAAGTGTCCTGCTCCATTCACGCATGTCGATGGTTTCATGGCCATCCGAGTCAGGATCGGCATATTTGCCAGCTGATGCTCCCATGTCCTTTGCTGGGTTTCCAGCAATATCGAAACCTGAGTGTTGTACTTGACTGCTGGTGATCTTTCCTCCAGCCTTTCCCTGAGCCCCGTTTCCTCGTTTTCGTAGCAAGTGTTGAATTTCAATCAGCTTTGTTGATTTTTCGTCAGTTGACTGAATAACATAGTACAAACCCCAGAACCACAAGAAGATCAAGAGTATTCCAATCCAACCGTAATTGAGGAATATATGCAGGTCAAAGAATTGGTTCCTCTTATCACCGATGCGGCTTGCTGTCCGCACTGACGGATTGGTTGGGGGGGCTTTGGTCAGAGCAGTCTTCGTCTTATCTCCTCGGCTTGCTGTTGCCTCCAAGCCATGTTGCTGTCGGGATCGAAGTGTTGTCATCGTGAATAAAAGGATAGTATCATAATTGCACTCGAAGTGTGTTGCCTATCATCGTTACTCATCCGCTGTTATTGTGATGGAAGTCGTGAAAAGAAAGTTGAGAGGTCATAAATAGGTGCGTGTGCTAAAGTCTGAACATGTGAGCAAACTGGACTTCACGAAGACCTTTGCCCCCTTCGCTAGCTACAACAAATGGTATTTTCTTTTCTGCTATCGCATAATACGCGAATTAGAATTATCAATACCTTTGTGGAACCCGAAAATTTGGAGTGGGTGATTCAGCTCTTCCCACATACCTTTGCAAAATTGTGAAATGGAGAAGTCTGGGTTATTCACTACATATCCACTCCTTTCAATAACGACCCGCAGCCTTGTTCTTGTTGGTAAATTATCCGTTACCCCTTGCCCTAATCCACGTCCATCATCTTGTTTAAGTCGTCGATCCAGCCACACATCTATCGTTCCTTCTTTCAAAGACGCTGCACCTTGTGCATGTTCGCTCAGAACCGTAAACCTCTGCTTGTAATCTTCAATGGAAGCCAGCATTGGCATTGGGTACACTTGAGCCTGAACCGGCAAATCTGTTCGATGATAATGAGTGTCGAAAGTAAAGCCATTCAAATCTGTATGGAAGATCCCCTTGTTCTCAATGTCCGTCGAGAAACGAACAAGCCATTCTTGGTTGTCTTTCGAAAGATTCGTCTCGAACACAAAATCAATAACAGTTGCATCTTTTCCATCAAAAGTCTGGCAGTTCCTCTCTATTATCGTTCTATTCCAATCGTTGGTGGTTACCACAAACCCTCCATTCTCGATCCTCGTATCAATCCTGTGGTATGCCGATGATCGCTCGGGAAAGAAGAGATACGATCCACCCTTCTCGACATTCCATATCATCCATCGCTCGTTCAAGGGTTTGATCATGAGACCTGTTCGTGGATCAAATTCGAATTCAGTATTGGATCCTTCGGATGAACCTGATGCCTCACATGGATAGGTTGCAGCACTAGACTCTTTTGCTTCGACGATGACGTTTCCACATCGTTGTTGCTTGTCAAGAGGATTGTACACGACAACTCGGTCGCCGTCTTGACAAGTGCTGGAACTCGGAGATCTAGTGTCATGGTAGTGATTGCATGGAGATAGATTATTCCGGTGTCCCAGCTCTTCGAGATCGATGTGATTCATCATCCACTGCTCTACATCCTTTAATGCCTTTTGCATTCGTGTCGCGTAGTCTTCCATCACCTTGTCCGTTGCCGTCCCCGTGATGGCATCGTGATGCTGAAACAGAGACATTGCTCGACGAGCGTCTCGCATCTCCTCCTTGGTTGCGCCCATTGCACTAGCGGCATACAGTGCCCGTTCCAGCCGGCGACCCAGAGCTTTGTCAAAAGGACGGCTCGTAAAGTACCCTGACCAGTAGTCCTCGTTCTGATCTGCGTACGTAAAGAATGATCCCTTGAGTATGGGAGGATCAAAGGTACCAATGACTACGTCAAAGTATTCCGACAAAGTGCCAAACTGAACTGAGACGCCTGGAAAGTTTTCGTTCAGGTAATCAAAAATATGCTGTAGGTTTTCAAACTGCGCTTGGGCTTCTGCCGTGGTGTCAAATCGAAAGTCGTCACCGAGAGGCGCAATGATAGCAGTTGATCGGAACAGAGACGCCTTCTTCCGATACTGATCTAGCAGTGACAGTGCCTTTTCTTTCACGTTGGCTTCTGTAATTACCTCTGGCTGTGTTCCCCAAGCACATTTTCGTGGCTTGTACTTATCTCGATTCAGCTCGGGCAAGCGTGCGAAATCAAAAGCACAGCAGACTTCTGGATCTGGACCACACGAATGCGGGACATCGTAGCTGAAAAATGGCATCATATGAGTAAACATATCATACTCCCCTTCATCGTCCCACGTCTGGCGCCACAAAAATTCAAGCTGACGGTGCAACGCCAGTTCCTTCTTCACTGCATAGTGTACCCGTTGAATCAGCATCCCCTTGAATCCGTACTTCTTTAGCAAGTACGCCATGGTAGGAGAGAATCCGAACGGATCGATTGACCAGCCATACTTTGGAATGTATTCTTCGCCAAAAGTCTCCCGAATGAAATCATGTCCTTCTTGCAATTGAACCTCCATGGCATATAAGTCGGTGTTTGCCTCGTCTGGTTGAACCCATCCACCAGTAACAAACTCGAATTGTTTATTGCGGAGAAGCATTCTTACAGTATCCTGTATATCAGCAGATTGCTCGTTCCACCACTTTTCAAAGAAGGAAATCTCAGCCCAAATGAACTTGCGTCTCTGGTCTTGCTGAAGGGATTCCATGATTGTATCGAGAATGTGTTTGGTTTGAGACTGGTAGTATTCGTCAAATGTTTTTAGCCAACCTGGATCACAGTGCGAATGTGGAACTACAAATACCTGCAAGGGTCGATTCTCGGAAATCGACACTGGCTCCAAATCCCACCCTTGCGACCAGGTCCCACCGTCTGGATTGTCAAATGGCAGTTTCAAGTTCAAGTCTCGCATATCAATGAAGGGATGCTCTTCGTCATTCACAAGATACTTTGGTTCTGGTCTCTCATGAGGCCTGGTCTTTCCAAAGTAATATCTCTGCACGGGTGGACCTGCTGGTCTTGGTGGTTCAGGATGAAATAAGGAACCCAAATTCGAATGCAGTATTCGGCTTCGCAGTTTTTTCTTTTCCAACAAGCTCGAAGAAGAGCCCCCAACTAACAGAAATCCAACGAGCCAAGCTGCAACCAAAATAAGAAAGAGCAAGACATAGGCCGTGTACCTCAGAATCACATCACATCTGTCTTGATTTTGGTATTGTTGTTTTTGTTGTCGTGATCGTTTCCTGTGACGTTGGGGTGGAAGTCTTTGGAAGCCATTCGTAGGTGCGATTTCTGGTGGTTGGAAAGAAGAGGGGCTATTAGTCTTGCTACGTAAAGTGGCTTGCCGAGACCTCACCACGGCATTCATTGTTTGTCATGTCGTTTCACTGCCATTTTTTCAAACGATGATGAAGTACAGTAAGGATATGGGACGAATTAGTCGGTCTGATCAAATGGACTCGCGCGAATTCGATGAATCCCAGATGATTTCACATGCCGTGCCGGCGATTGTAATGCCAGCCGTTCGTCGTCTTTGTGCCACCATGCGGAAGGAATTTAAAAAAGGTACTCGCCCAGTACCTGTTCCTGGTACGATTTCCACCGTACATACAAAAAGGCCCAATCAATCAAACTGATATCTTCTGATCTTCGGAGGATGATTGATTTCTGTAACTTTTCATTGCATTCTTCATTTTGCGAAACCGAAAAGCAACACTTTCAACCTGTACAATCAATTCTTCCAAGATGGTGGATCCCATGCAAGGCGGCAATACAAGATTTGCCTCGGAGCCTAACATGGTTAGGCCCACCATGAGCACTACGGCACACTACCAGCGACAGTCGATCCGTCAAAAGATTACATTTGATGCCAAAAAGTTTGATGTGACGACCCTGCCGATCGACATGCAACGAGTGGTCGCAAAGCTCACCAAGGACTTTGGGGAAGATTATGCTCTTACCTTTGCCTTTATGGTGCGCACTGCTTCCGAGCTGCACCGTGCCTGGCACATGACGCTCTTGACCAGCAAGATCCTCCAGCAAATCAAGGACAAGTTCCAAATCCGAACTACTTGGGAGCTGGGAGTCACCAAACTCAAGTTTCGTGCCGAAGATGGAAGTCATGAATTGCATCGCAAGGTTCCATATGATTATGACTCAGAGTTTCAAGGTGGGTCTATTACTACATGTTTGAGATACAGATGCAATTGTTTGGCTGTTTCTGATATTATAGCAACTTACCATTTGCATTCGTTTGTAACTAGATTTATACGCAAAAATTGCGGTGGCTCTTGTGGATGGTCAAATCAATATTCACCAAGCACTCACTTTTCAGTCCAACACCAAGCGCGGAAAACACACTGCCGCTAGTGGCTTGTTCCTTCGGGACTTTCCAGGACGCTTGGTCTTGTACCCGCTGGAGGCAGCAACCTGCGCTGTCATTTTCTTTGGCGGAGATTGGGCGGACGCTGGTGTTGCTGCAGTGACTGGTTTGTGTGCCGGCCTTATGGAATGGTTCCTTGTCTCATTGAACAGCAATGCCAAGATTCTCATTGATGTCCTGGTTGGAATTACCACTGGAATCGTTGGTGGCTTGTTTTATCGATATCTGGATGAACCAACCTGTCTACCGGCTGTATTTTTGGGAGTACTGTATTGGTTCTTTTACGGTACCGCCTTTGTCATTGGTAAGATTTCGTGACACGCTTTGGGAATGTTGTGTCGCCATGCTGTTTCCTTCTAGAGTATGTGGCTCACTTTTCGCTCGTTTCGTTAGGAATTCTTGAAATTGTTGCTGGAGAATTGGAGACGGGAGTCATTCGATTCATGGCAGTAGCAGTGAAGACATTCGTTCTTTCTCTAGGTAGTACTTGGGGTTTGCAAATCGCTTCCAGAAGCCCTATCGACGACTTTCAAGACACTGCTGGTTGCAACAATATTGATCTTGATACAGTTTGGTGGCGCATTCCACTATACCTCTTGTGTTCGGCCAGTGCTCTAGGACAATACCGATTTCCCATTGTTTACTACTGGCGTGGACTTGTCATCCAACTCGTCGGATATGAAGTACAATATCAAATGTTCAAGTTGTTGGCACAAAGACACGATCGTGACTTGCTGGATACTGCAACGGCGAATGCTGCAGGTGCTATCGCAGCAGTCATTGCAGCCTGTTTGCTGTCTTGGATCGTTGACTCGTTGAGCTACTATTACAATGCACGAACCTTGATGCGGGTTGGTGATGATGAGTATTCAAAATTTGGAGAGTGTGTCTACAGCATCTCGGTTGTTTGGCTCCGCTTCATGACCTGCCTAGGTCTCGGACGAAAGGATGAACAGGAGTTCTTGGATATGCAACCAAGACTACGTCAAATGAGTTCCGAACTTGATGATCCAAACAACCCTAGAACCGAAATCCGGCTCTCAGAGGAGGAGGAACGGCTCTTGAAACAAGCCGTGGTTGCGTCCAAGCCTCTCAATGTATGGTCCTTGCTCATGCCCACTGTATACCAACTTGTTCCTGGGTCCTTGATTGCTCGCTTGTGGTACAATTCCATCTTTCCTCCACCATATGTCCAGGAAGAGCTACAGGTCGTCGGCACTGATGGATCAGATACTGGCTTTAGTTACATTAGCTGGACGCCCGATCAGGCTCAAGAAAGTGTCTTTTCAGCGCTCATGGTAATTGCAACATCGCTTGCATTGGGATTGCTGCTTGGAATGGGTCTTCAATCTGTGATTACCGCCTTTTATCGAAGAACTGTCTTGTATTGGATCGACTCGATGAGTTCAATGAGTAAATCGACAAGGAACTTCCGTGCCAAGATGCGAGTGAAGAATGATGAACGACAAGGGCTCATGAATACACCCGAAGACGACGATCCTGATTCTGGGGAACTTCTTCCTACTCCCCTTCCTGTTACCAACGAACCTGTCGCGGAAGTGGAAAAGCCTCTTTCCAACGTGATGGAAATGGATGACGCAGACAATGATAAGGCATCTATTGCAAGTGCGTAGCTGCACTCTTTAACTTTGTAATACGCAAAGTACTGTAATCAACGAAGAAAGGTGATATGTATTGTACTTGTAGATTGCGCCATCTTCACAAATTGTCGTTTCACCTTTGGTATGATGTACAGTATATTGAATATTAATTGTCGAAAACTTATATTATCGACTAATGCGACTCCCAAATAAAAATGAATCAATCTCGTGATTTGAATTCTGATCACCAATAAAAAGAGATGACCAGTATCTCTCATGTTGTTCTTGGGATAGCCATACTGCATTTGATCACACCTTTACTAGCTTTGGAAAACAGTCGCCACGATGCAAGAAAGAAGGTTTTGGATTGGCTAGCGGAAAACCCAGAATTCAAACTCAATGACAAGCTGGCAATGCGAGATGGCAGTATTGTGGTGGAGGAGACTATTGAGGCAGACGAAGTTCTCATGGTGATTCCAGAATCCAAGATTCTTACCGTGGATGATGAAGAAGATGAGGACCCAAGTCTGTGTCTACTCTTTGAGTATTTAGACTACGAAATTGGCCTTGGTGAAGAATCAAAATTTGCGCCATATATATTTCAAATACAACAGGAACAGGCGAGCGACCTCTTGCTACCTTCCTTGTGGTCAAGCACAGCACAGCGATTAATAATGGTCGTCAGTATCACATCTCCAAATTTCGACATTGTTTCGCTGATTGACGATTACTCTGAGTGCATTTATTACGCAAAAGAGGACGAGGACATTGTAGACGAGGACGTCGCTCAAGAGGACATTGCAGACAGGGACATCACAGCCCCGGTTGCTGAGAAGCACCAGGTCAAGCATCCAGACGACTCCAAAACTGAAAATAAAGCTCTTGAGATATCACCGGAAGATAAGGTCGATAGACTTATCCTGGCTCTTGCAATAAAACACCAGATCGATCAGACATATTTTGTCCCATTGTATGATCAGCTCCCACACCATCACCTGACCTACAATGTCAAGCACAGCGTTCGCGATGATGATGCGATCGAAGTTGTGGCGATAGAAACCATTCCTGTCGGGGATGAAGTCGTCAGACAGACCAAATCGTGTTTGCAAAATTGCAGCCCCCTCGAAACTACCGTAGCGATCGATACGCTGAAAAAGTATGGGGAGGTTCAACCCTACCCGCACTTGTGGAAGCTTGGGAATGATCTTTCTTTCATTTACAATGGTAATTCTCCAGAGCCAATCGAAGATACAATGCGGGGAAAAGGAAAGTCTGTGAAATGGATCAACCCGCCCACCAGAGAGTCTCAGCTAGAAATCATGGACGAGGAGCTGACTCGACAAAGAAAGGCATACAGGAAAGAGGTGCTCTTGTCAACAGACAGCGTGGATCCAAAAGAGTGGGAACAAATTGATAGGTATTGTCGGTCGCTTATGGGTGCATTGAAGGATGCGATCAAAGAGGGATATGAATATTTGGATACTCTGGAAACGCTTCAAGGGAATGGAGATTCGCAGAGCGACGACGATTCTGAAGATGAAAGCCAAGAGCCATCAGATCATATCACCGAAAGAGACAATAGTGTCGATGGGTCGTGTATTGCAGACGACGTGGCTAATGAACAATATCAGGAGGCAGAGGGTGTCATTCCGGGATCAAGCATGGAAAGGGTACAAGAAGAAATGTTAGCGATGAAAGATGCATTGCACCATGATTATTTTGGGTATTTGCAGGGTGAAGCGAATGATCCATGGCTGGTGAAAGGTTGCGGCACTTCTGAGAGATGTACTATGGTACATATTGCAAAGTCGAGAGGATGCAACTCCTATGACTTCAATGCACGACGGAATCAAACAGAATGGGCGACGATGCGAAGTGCCTACATTGCAACAGTTGGGCCTCGGAGAGCATCGATAAAGCTGTCGTATGGCTCTGGCTTTCGGATACCTATTAAGATTGCCCACTCACCAGGCCGCGGAAGAGGCGTTTTTGCGACCACCGATATCCCCAAGGGCACCCTGGTTTGGACTTCAGACTTCACAGCAACGTTCGAAGAAGGGTTTCAGTTTCGAAAGTTCCTGTCGGTATTGCCCGATGACATGGTCTGCGACCTTCTATTTTGGTGTTATACGATGAAGGATGAAGGTGAACATGTCATTGCTTGTGATCTTGACGAATCGAGTCTCTTCAATCACGCGGATCATCGATTCGAATACAACATCGGCGAGATACCGGTAACCAACGAGGGACGAGAAGAACAGAAAAGAAAAACTCGAGATATTGATTCTGCATTTTCCCTCAGAGACATAGATGCGGGAGAAGAGTTGATTACATCATACGATGAGTTTCATTCATTTGGGTTCGACGAGATGGGGCTGGCATAGTGTGGTCCTCCGCGAGGTCTCCCGATAATACGAGTTTTTCGCTGTCAGCCGTCTGACCAATTTTGCCAACGAAATCGAACCTGGTGGATCAACAGCTACTATTTTGTGTGGGCGATGGATTCATTGTTTGAAGAGTGGTGGCGACATGCTACCAATAACAGTTGAGAAGAAAACGAACTCATCATCATTGACCCCTAGTTTCCGGCCCGCAACAGTTTAACTTCCCTAATGAATGAAAGATGAATTCTCTTCGTGAGCTGACAATTTTGTGCTGAAGCAAGGATTCCCATGCACAGTGCCTACCGGTACATTGCCGTCATTGGACAATCAGTATTAGAATCTAAGATGTATTCTTCAGAAAATTACTTTATTGTGAAGGGCCGGAAGCTTTGACGTTTGCCTTTCCATTTTGGCGAGTCTCGGGGGATCAAGTCGACGCGCTTTTCTAAATACGGCGTCGTATCCGACGTCTCCAAATAACTACGTGACCAATGGCATCTCTCGAACGCACGGCCAACTCTGAAACAGAAATCTTTTTGAAAAATCGGAGAATCAATCAGCAAGTTGTCGAACAACCGGCATCTTGACGGATTTCCCATCCACAAACTCACTTCATTTGGGAAGAACCGAATCGATGGGACGATTTTGTAAGCTCTTGATAGCTGCCTGCCTCGGGCATTGTATTCAGGACAGCCTTGCCTCTAAATCTAATCTTCATGATAGAAGAAAACAGGTTCTAGAATGGCTGTCGGAACAACAACAAGAAGGTTTCTATTTCAACGGGAAACTTTCGCTACAGGATGGCAGGATCATTGCGAATCGAAATGTGGAGGCCGACGAAGTTCTCATGGAAATTCCAAGGTCAGCGGTGTTGAGTGTAGAATCAGACTATGAGGAAGGAAATACCTTATGTATGCTCTACAACGCGCTGGTACGAGAATTGGACCTGAAGGGTTCATCAAATTATGTGGTATATTTGCAGCAGCTTAAAGAAGAGCAGGCCTCAGACATTAACCTGCCGTCACTCTGGTCAAATACAGGACAGCGGCTCCTAGAACTTGTCAGTATGACATATCCTATGAATAAGATAACTTCTGTGCTTGAGGACTACTCACACTGTATTGATGGCTTGCAAAAGGAGGAAAAAATCAAGACAGATGAAGTGCGAGACGAATTTGGAATTTACAATGGAGAACAGCACGATAATCGTGCTGTGGAAGAGACACCAGAGGAAAAGACACAAAAACTCAATCTAGCTCTTGCAGTGAAACATCATATTGACCGGAAGTTAATGGTCCCTCTGTACGATCAGCTTGAGCATCACCATCTCAACTTCAATGCGAAGCATCAGATCTTGAAAGATAAGACCGTCAGAATTGTAGCCGTTAGAAATATCGCTGCCGGTGAAGCACTTTTTCGACCTAGCATGGGATGTCTCGAAGACTGCCGCGACTTTGCGATTGCCAATTTCATTGAAACTTTCAAGAACTATGGAGAAGTTCAAAACTACCCTCATTTGTGGACCTTTGGAGCCGGTATTTCTTTGATTTATCATGGCACCTACGAGGGAGAAAAGCGGAGTCGTCCAGCAGCGGTTGGAAACATTGAATGGATTGAACCGCCAAAATATGAGTCTCAGATAGCGCTGATGGCAAAGGAACATAGCGCCCAGAGAATTGAGTACATTGAAGAGGTTATTCCATCGCGTGAGTCTGTTGATGAAAGAGAATGGCTGCAAATAAACAAGTATTGCCATGGGCTGATGGATGTATTGAATGATATCGTTGTTGAGGGAAGTAAACTGGACTTGATTTCGGAAGAAGAAGAAGAGTATGACAGCGAAGATGAAGACAGCGAGGCTGAGGAAGACGAAGAAGGAGATAGTGACGGTGATGGTGAAGAGAGGGATACTGCAGATTACTTGGGTGCTGGTATCAGTTCAGAAGCTCGAGAGATAGCATCGCGCCTTGGCAATAGCAAAGAGGACGGGTATCCGTGGATGGTCAAAGGATGCGACCTTTCCGAAGACTGCACTCTTGATGATATTGAAGACTCCAGGGAATGTGGAGAGGAGTACGAATTCGATGCATACCGTAATGAAACGGAATGGGTTCTCATGCGTAGCGCTTACATTGCTGTTGTTGGACCTCAGAAAGCCACTCTGAAATTGACGTATGGCTCTGGAATCAAGGTGCCTTTCAGGGTCGGTCACTCACCAGGGCGTGGAAGAGGGGTATTTGCAACCGCTGATATTCCGAAGGGGACGCTTGTATGGCAAGCCGATTTTACTGCAACGTTTACGCAAGGGGAACAGTTCCGCAAGTTCTTGTCAGTGTTGCCAGATGACATGGTATGCGACCTTATTATGTGGTGCTATACTGCGGTGAGGACGGGCGGTGAAAATGTCATTGATTGTGATCTTGACGAAGGGTCACTCTTCAATTCATGTAAGTTTGTTGGGTCAACTTGGGTGCTTTGAGTTATATATTTTACTCACACACGCCGTCCTTCCGCGTCCACATGTTCAGATGACGAGCTGTCCGAGTACAATCTTGGCAACCAGAAAGTATCATTTGCCAATAGCGATCTTGATTCTGCCTTTGCAATGAGAGATATCCAGGCTGGAGAAGAATTCATTACAGCATATGATGAGTTCGACACTGAAAAGTACAACTCATTTGGACTGTAGCCAATTTCAAATTGGCTCAAAACCAACTGATACCATTGGGAACTACTGTACAAGATTTGTACCGCTGCCAATTTTTAAAATTTGCCCCCAAATCACTTATGCCATTAGGCATGCATTCCATTTATATCCCATTTAAAAATACAGAATGCAATCTACAAGAACGGACGGATAGCTTATTATATGGTTGTAGATAGTATTACAATAGATGCTCTGCCGCTTCAACTGAAGACTTTTGTGGAAACCGCCCATGATGAATACCACTTGCGAAATCCCCTAAACATTGTTCCCACGTTTTGCCAAGGAATATGTATCCTGGCTATAACAGTGAATACGCGATGGCCTCCCCTATTGCCGCAATCAGTGCCCCACCACAGCTTACAAGAAGTCAAAAGCTCCAGCAGGCCAGTATTTTTTTAAATAGGTATGGTCGCAGATCGGAAAATAATTGTCGCGCACATGTTTAGCAATTTGAAATAATATTTTAACGGTCCGTCCGCCGCTCAAGAAGCCCATTTCATACTATTTTGGCGGGAGACCCATCTTCTAAAATCACCCACAGACCTAAAATAAAATAATTCTCCATACTTAGCTTAGGTCCATATCTTGCATCCTATTGGGTGGGGCTGTCATCGTTATGCTCAGGGAAGGCACTGTAGCTCTATAAGTTGCCACTAGGACTGTTGTGGACTGAAATTGAAAATTTACAACTTACAAAATGTGCCTGAAATTCATGAAAGAATGCTACAATCCAGCTACTAATCGGAACTCAGATTGCCCACGAGTGATTTCAGGTCCCACTGTACTCATAAGGCACCAAAACAACCAATGATCTGAATTGCTGTCCAAAGCATCAATTACCTTCTTGACTGCAGTGAATGTCTAGAGCACAATCATGATGACCCCACCCAATAGGATGTAAGATAAGGACCTAAGCTAAGACTTTTGTATGGAGAAAATTTTTATTTTAGGTCTGTGGGTGATTTTAGAACCTGGGTCTTCCGCCATAATAGGGTCTGACGAGTGGCGGACGTACCGTTAATACATGTTATATAATATTTATATGGCAAAAACAAAATGTGTGACAAGTTTCACTCACGCACCACACTTTCAACTGCCAAAGAAAAGAAGTAAAAAGACTGCTTGGTGTTTTATTTCAACTCACGATGAAGCGTTTCCGGGAACTTGCGATTGCAACATGCCTCGGGCATTGCTTCGAAGCAAGTTTTGCCTCTAATAACTATGGCTCTCACAGGAAGAAAGTTTTTATTTCAACGAGAAACTGATGCTAAAAGACGGCACCATCCTCACTGAATTGAAGGGTTCGAAAATCACGACCATTCGGCGCAAGACACTGAACTAAGTCTCTTTGGAACGTACAGAGGTTACCAGCATGATAACCGAGCCATCATCGAAACAACGGAAGAAAAAGTACAAAAGTGTACTCTATCTCTGGTAGTAAAGCATCAAATCAACGAGAAATATCTCGTTCCTCTGTACGATCAACTCGAACATCACCAAGTCAACTACAATACGAACCACCAGGTCTTGGAAGACAATTCTGTGAGAGGCATGGCCGTTCGAGACATCGAAGCCGGTCAAATGCTCTCAAGGCCTAGTATGGGATGTCTGGAAAATTGCGATGACTTTGAGCATACCAATTTCATTGAAACTTTCAAGAACTATGGAGAAGTGCAACAATTTCCTCATGCATGGAAATTCGGAATGGACGTTGCACCCATTTATCATGGTAGGCATGAAGAAAAAACCAAGATAGTGTGGATCAAGCCTCCACGATACGAACGACAGGCAACTCTGATGGTAGCTCTGGAAATTCAGAGGCTGGAATACAAGTTCGAAGTCATACCCTCGCGGGAGACAGTGGGCGAAAGAGAATGGGTCCAAATCGACAGATATTGTCAATCCGTAGTGGAGGTGTTGGAAGACATGATTGAAGAAAGCAAGGCATTCGACTTAATTGGCGATGAATATGACGAGGACGAGGACGAGTACGAGCAAGACAGTGAAGACGAAAATAGCGATGATGAAGAAGGTAGCGATGATGAAGAGCACGAGGATGAACCTGTCGCAAATGAATCGAATGAAACAGGAAAAGAGAATGAAGTGCTTGTAAATACCGAGGACAGTACAGAAGCTCACGTGGCATCGGATTTTCTAGAGGGGAGAAACAGCTCCTCAAACGGTCATCCATGGATGGTTGATGGATGTGACCTTTCTGAAGACTGTAGTATTGACAATAAGGGGATGTGGGAAAACCTACTTTTACAACGCCTACCGAAACGAAACATAATGGGTTCTGATGCGCAGCGCCTATATGGCAATTGTAGGACCAGAAGCATCCTCAATCGAGTTGGACAGCTCTGGAATCGAAGTCCCGTCTTTGCGACTGCCGAAATTCCCAAGGGGACACTAATTTGGACCTCCAAATATACAGCAACATTCACGGATGGAGTGCAATTTCGAAAGGTTTTATCGATACTGCCAGACGACATGGTTTGCGATCTAATCATTTGGTGCTATGCCTCTGAGGGTGAGAATGATAGTGAAGGCATCCAGTCAGAAGATGGCACAAGTATTCCAGTTCAAGATTTCTTTGAATGTGACCTTGACGACGCATCCTTCTTCAACTCCTATGATCATCGATCCGAATACAATGTTGGCTCACAAAAAGGAAAGGTTGCAGCTAGTCCCGATGATGACAAGGCATATGCCATGAGAGACATTCTTGCGGGAGAGGAACTCGTTTCCGCATATGATGAATTCGACACTATGAATTACGATGCTTTCGGGCTACTGTAGCCACAATCATATTAAAAAACTATGTCGTGGGTGCTAAAACGAGGTATCTCAGGCAGCAGCTAGTATGATCATTGGTTATATAGAATACAAGATTACAGAACAGATGCCAACTTTCCAACTGCACTCCTTACAATCATCTTCGTCTGCCTCTTTCTCTGTTGGTCCCGCTCGAGGATACAAGAAGTTGCTGCGGGGCAAAGGTCATGTAAGTACAGATTAATACTGTAATGCTGTACAGGGTACCAGGTAGGAAGTACTAAGTTAGGCCATCGATTCCCCCAGAAGTTGGTGCTTTCGTTGGTCCCTGGAAACTCCCCTCTTTTGGTCAACAATCAACATCACATCGATATTACTTTGTATCGTAGACAGGGCAGTGTCAGAGTGGTCTCGAAGATGGGACCATGGCACCGAGAACCTTTTATTATGTAGGAAACAATACCACTTCAAATACTGCTACTAATACTACAACAGCATTGAGAGATGAATGGATGACTGACCTTGCATTGGATTCTTCCGTGGTGGAGATTCCCAAAGGTACCTTTTCGGGCCTTCGCAAGTTGGCCCAGGTGACGACGACGACGACGACTCTTTGTGCGAAAGACTCTGGTTGTTCTGACACTATAACCGGCAATGTAGTCAAAAATAATGAAAGGGGTCAACTGAAAGTAATTGGTGCAGAGGCCTTTTGGGATTGTCCTCATTTGAAGCATGTGAGCTTTCCCCATGGCCTGGAACGCATTGAAGCCTGGGCCTTTGGAAATTGTCCCAAACTTCATCCTCCCAAACTCCCCGATAATACTCTGATTTATGTGGGCCCATTTGCCTTTTGCGGATGCAACTTTCGGCACTTGAGGATACCAATGTCCATCACTCGTCTTTCAAACCGAATGTTGGAATGTTGTACCAAGCTGTATTCGATTGAAGTTCCGCCAACCTTGATCATGAGCCGAAACGACACTGCCTTTTATGGATGCGAGCGATTGCGCAATCTAGTCTTTCCCAATTTGATAGAGGAAGCGACGGAGGATGATGGACTACCGTCTCTGCTTCCATGGTGTCATGGCTGTGATGATTTGATACAAGTTGTTCCGGATCCCAATGAATTGACTACCGCCTTGGTGCATCGATTTGATGGACTACCTCTTCACCGCCTCTGTTACTATCAATCCTACTATGATAAAGACGATACCGGACAGGATTTGATCACAAATCTGAAGAAAGAGTGGGATAGAGCTTCATTGTTGACATCAAAGCAATCATCGGATCTGTCTTCAGTGGTCACAGGAGGGCCGTCGCCTCCTAGACACAGTACGTGCCAAGATTTTCTAGGAATGACGCCTCTGCATATCCTAGCCCTTTCCACTTCAATCCAGCTAGACTCGATGAAGGCCATGATTGAGTTGGATCCCATTCAACTGGTGACTGAAGATTTCTGGGGATTTCTGCCCATCTACTATGCATGCGAGAGCTGTCATGACAACTCAACCAGCAGTGACGACTCTATAGGTATCATGATGATTCGTCTGTTACTCCAGCACCATGTGACTAAATTCCCGGGCACCAAGCTAGATTGGACCAAGCTGGTAACGGCAACAGGGCATTACAAGTTGGCCAAACTATTACTTTCCGAGGCTAGTTTCATTTTGGACAATGTTCCAACTAGACTAGTTTAGTTAGAACTTATATATCATGGACTTTTCATTTTGGATTTTCTTAGAAACCAAACCCTAATCACTTACCTGAGTACCGGTACATCTACTGTAGTTTTCTTTGGAAATCTGCCAATTTCAAATTCGCTCGAAGAATTCTTTGCTTACGTACACGAACAGACGCCTCGCTTTCCATTGGTTGGCGGAATGACGGAACAGTTCTGAAACCTTGGGTTGGTTGAGACTTCACAAAGTACCAGGGCCTCGTGAAATCTACGCGCGCAGGTAAGACATCAAGCCGATAATAGGAAGATTGAGAAAGGAATAATCGAATCACGTCTTCAAGAATCATTGAAGGATTCGACCAGAGACACATTCTCATTGATCCAGCAAACAACACACACAACAAAAGCAGCGTTTGTGGCAAAGAAGAACCTCTACAACAGCCACCGTCTAGTCAGACACATCTCCGCAGAAACACATACTCAATCCACGACAACTTTCACCAAAACGACCAACGTCATCGACCAAAATGAAGACTACATTGATCACCCTCGTCGCCCTCTTCTCAATTTCGGCACAGGCTTTTGCCCCTAGTAGTAGTACTGCTACCAAAACCTCAGTACTCTACGCTGACACACAAGAAGCCACTAAGGAAGCAACGGTATCTCGACCCAAAGTCCAACAACTGGGACTTTTGACCTTTGATTTGGATGACACTTTGTATCCTATTGCCCCATGTGTGGAGGCTGCCAACAGTGCGTACATTTGAATATTATATTTCTGTCGATTTCAAGTGGATATGCTCATGACTCACATTGATTGTTGCCCTCTGTTACCTCTCTTCTCAATCATCACGACTGCCTATCCATTCCATATTTAAAATCCCAAACAAAAAATCACAGATGCCTTTGTCAAAGCCATGGAGAAATTTGGATTCCCAGGGCTCTCTGCCTTTGACATCGTCGAGACTGGAAAGCAAGTGCGAGAAGAAATTGCCAAAACAGACCCTCAAAAGGCTGCTGCATTGTGAGTATTGGATTGTTGCTAGATCTACACTTGGGCTACACTTGGGGTGTTGTTTCGAATTTGAATCTTTCTGACACATTTTCCTTTTCTTTTCTCACAGGACCCACACTGAAATCCGAGAACTTGCCATTCGCAGGGAGATGCAAAAGATCATCCTGGAGCGCAAGTTGAAATCGACCGCCGAAGATTGGGCCACTCAAGTGTCTTCCTTATCTTCAGTTGTTCGTAAGCATGCTGAAAAGTAGGTACATTTGTGTCATGCCATGATGTTCATTCTTCGTTTTGTATGTACTGTATGTATTCTAACTTCTCTCTCTCTCTCTCTCAAAACCTTTAGCTGGGCAAATACTGCTGTATCCGAGTCAGTCGTCCAATCGGTCTACACTGCCTGGGAAATGGAGCGTCACCATGCTGCCGAACGATACATCTTTCCCCATGTGATTGAATCGTTGAAGAAGATCAAGGAAGACCACCCCAATGTGGTCATTGGTGCCATTACAGATGGTCGTGCCAATCCTCTATTGATGACTTTTACACTCGCTCCGTATTTCGACTTTTGCATGTCCTGGGAAGATGATCAAGGTGGACGACAACAATTTTTCAAAGAACTCGATTCAGTAGATGGAAAAGGAGAGGAACTGAGTTGGATTTACGATGCGGCTCGACACAAGTATGCCAACTTGAAGCACGCACAAGATTCGATCAACTCGGCCCAAAAGAATGAAAAAATCAAACCACTGACATGGCCTGCTACCTATGACGATTTGGCTTGGATTCATGTGGGAGATGACTTGGCCTTCGATGTCGGTGGTAGTTCTGCCTGTGGTGCCAAGACGGTACTGGTGACACTTCCAAAGAGTTCGGGACAAGAAGCCCCTTACCGATTTGATACTTCAGTGAAGCAACCTAAATGGTCGACTACAACCGCCAAGGAATTGGAGACCCGTATTCGAATGAACGAGTTGGCACGTCCCCAAGTCAATGTTGAAATCAATACCTTGGAACGATTGCCCATTGCGATTGATGAAATTCTTCGTGGGGAGGCATAAACGAAACAGTTACGATGTGTACTGTACACTGTTCAACATGCATTCCAACTGGATCATGGAATCGCAAATTTCCACTTTTTAGTTTCTCTGATTTTTTTCATTCTCTATGCAATTCATCATAGGACTATATTCGAATCTACAGTAACTATATAAAAATACATTAGGAATTATTATAGAAGAAAAAGACTAGCGATCGATTCAAAACTGTCAACTAGGAGATGGCATTGCATTCGATGTAATACCACCATGATGCAACGAAACAAAATACTTTAACCAGAAGTTTGGTCTTCACCACTTTGCTCCATAATCTCATCAAAGTGTTCCCAAATGTGTTCCATCCCTGTATAATTGGTCAATGCATGTTCATGGGTACCACCCCATATCGTCTTTATATTCCCAAAGCGATGTTTCCAAAAATCGCAATCGTGGTGCTTTTCCCCAAGTATCTTGGCATCCTCGTGTACCTTGTGGGACTTGATGTATAAAGACGAAGGGCCTTCCACCAAATCTTTCAAGGGTCGATTGTGTTTGGTCCAATTGATATTATGATTGGAATCTGTAAAGGCGACTGCTTTGATTTGCTGAAGAAAGTTCATGCCAGTCTGTATGTGAGAATCTTGGGCGTTGGAGGGTGCAATGGTTGGGACCCCCTTTCCTTTTGTTGTTTTTGGTACTGTATCCTTGTCAAAGGTCTTGTCATGAAGGAATCGAACAATTTGAGAACCTGCCATACTGTGCGCCAATATATAGACTTCTTCGTCCGTTTCTCCGTGATCCAAGAATAGTCGTTCCAGACTGGTTTGGACACACTGCATAGCGTTTTGGCCCCCACCTCCATTGGGATCCAAGACTGCCACATCCATTTTTCGGTGAATGGCTCTTTGGACAAAGGGCAAGGCTGTCGATGTTTCGATACCATTCGTCATTAAATGTCGACGAGAAAAGATTCCAGCTCCCACCTTGCCCTTTCCCGTTACAATCAGCAAGAGTGGTCGTCGAAAAGAACGATTCCGCGTCACCATAGCATTGATTCCATCTCCCAAACTCTGCCATTCGAGATTGCCTTCCTTCATCATTACATGTTGAGCACACTCCGTACATAACCTTGCTACTTCATCATACATTTTGCCGTGTGCAATAAATAGCTGATGATTCTTTTCCGTAATTTGTGTGTTGGAAGACTTGTGAAAGAGTAAATGCCCGGAAGGTTTAGTCGCTATCCCATCTGGAGATTTCGAAGCAGCACTACCTCGTGATTCATGCGTGGACAAGGAAAACATGGTTGTGGCGGTTTGCAGGGATCGATCGGATCCCATGCGGCTAATTGGTTCTCCAAGCGGAACAAAGAACTCACTTGGTTCAATGGACATTTCTCTGACCCCATAGGAAATGTCCTTTTCTTCATCTGATATTGATACGTCGTCATCATTATCATTGTTATCGTCTCCGGCACTATCATCACTGTCCGCTGATGATAATTCGGAGATTGCATGTTGAAACCGTGCGGACTTTTTTAAATCTGTTTTGTCATCGCTGTTGCTGTCATCGCTGATGGATACATGGTCCGGTGCATGGTCCGGTTCACCACCATCTTGGATGGGTATTGAATATTCACCATTTTGATTCTTTTTCGCTTCCTCCTGTAATTTCTGCCGTAATGACAATTCCGCTGACGGTGATGAGAAGGGCATGCTGTCGCTCTTAGTTTGACTATTCCCATCCTCCTCCTTATCAGTAATATATCGAAATTCCAATCCCAACCCGGACAAACCTTCCGCTCCATGTTTGTCGGCAATCAGGTCACACATTTCTTGGACATATTCCAAATGTTCTTCGGCATTATTACAACCAAAGAGTAGTTTAATATGCTTGCTGGTGGACTCGTCTGTAAATGTTACTTTCTTATTCCCGCTCGTGCCCTCCCAACAATTACCCTTGCCTGATAGCAGATTCCCCATATTGTCTCATACGTGTTTTGTGTCTGCCGTCTGTGAATTCGATGGTATTCCAGCACTGTGATATTCTGATTGAATGACTGAAGGAAAAGAGTCTAGAGAAACCAACCACACTTGAATGGGAATGTGTTGCCGATTTGTGCGATCGATGTTGATGCTTGGTCTTGTGTGTATGAGGCAACGGACTTTGCAGGGACTTGACTGGTTGAACGAATGAATGGGACCAATGAATGAAGGCATCATGTGCCGAGGAGTCCTGAAAGGCCGAACCTTCGAAGTCGGATGAGTCGTTAATCGCCAATGCGAACCTCACGGCCTGCGTGTGATGACCTCTACTGTACCATACCGGTACTCCCTGAGGTCTGCTGGTGGATGCATACTGTACAGTACTGAACGGGACCAGTACTATCGGTACTAGGATGCTATTGCAATATGTTTACTAAAATTGCCTTTATGGTTAGGCAGCGAGCAGCTACCGACCTGTGGTCAATTGTTCAGCCATACTTGAGCAGAAAAACAGCTATCATTGGGCTAGAATGAAGGAAACCCACCTAGTATGCAGGTCCGTTATCTTTACTTCCACATCTTTAGTTGCGCTAGTTCATCCAAGAGTTCTTTGCCAAGTTATATATAATACATCTTCTGCAGAATCATCGCCGCGGTGGTATGGTACTGGTACCTGGTACTGGTACTGGTACTCATCATTCATAATGTGGTCTTAGAAAAAGGTCAGTCAGCGCAGCGTCAGTTCGTGAATGAAAGCTTAGAA
>CAKOGP040001335.1:0-188434 GCA_933822405.4 Cylindrotheca closterium | reverse complement strand
CTTAGAACAGCGTGTCGCAGTGACAGACTAAGGTAGATTTTTAAATTAGACGCAGCGGGATTCGAAGACGACACCTTTGGACTCCGCTGAGTTAATTTCTATGATATGCATAGTATCTGTGAAGTACAGCGTTATCCAGTGTCAAAGAAGGATTGCATTGGAGGGAATAATTTTATCTAGTTACCTGTGTCCACCATGAACAGACACCACCAAAGCGATGAATTGCATATTGAGATTGAGGATGAAGCAGAAGCGCGACTGAGTGGTTCCTCAAAGAATACAAGAGAGGTGCCCGAGGATTCTTCCAGCACGAATACGAATGACAAATTGCAGACGTCAACGCGGTCGTCCACCGGATCTTCCTCCAAGAAACGGGAAGGATTGAAACGATCGTCCAGTCACTCTTCACGCGGGAAACCTAGCATTAGTTCCAGACATTTGTCGCCAAGAGAAGATAAGCACCACAGCCGAAATAGGAGTTCTGAACGAAGACGATCATCCAGCGGCAGCAGACCTTCGCGTGACAAGCACAGCAGCAGCAGTTCCAGAAATCTTGCGACTTCACCCTCGCGTGACAAGCAGCATGGCCGTTCTGGGTCGCATCAAAGACGCTCGTCGCACCGCAAAGGCAGCACTCCTTCTAGTGACGCAAGACATCATTCTTCGCGGCGAAAGTTAAAGTCAGAGCGGGATTTGGGACACAGCCCTCGCAGCGAGCAATCGCGTGATAGTTCCCATGATTCTAGAAGGAAATCAAGTAGACCTACCTCCTATCGCAAGGGCAGTTCTAGGCGGGTATTGAGTACTTCTCCGCATAGGAGAAGGAGGGAGTCAAGTCGCTCCCCCTCTCATGACCGGCATCATGATTCTTCTAGAAGAAAATCAAGTAGACCTTTGCACGAAAAGAGTAGCTCTGAAAGAAAATTGAGTAAGTCTCCGCAGCGAAGAAGCAGCAGACGCCGATCCTCAAGCCGCAAGCCCGACTCGAAGAATATTAGTCCAGCTAGTATCTTGGAGCATCAAGAATATCCTGACAACAGTCCAATGAGCCGTTCGTGGGGAGGTTCGCATGAAAAAAAATCCCGAAATGGTGATACTCCGTATCATGCTTCGATTAGTTCACCTCCGTTCACAAACATTAATCCAAATGCGGATATGTTGTATGGAACAGATGAAGATGCCAAGGCGAAAGAGAAAGCCCGGAGAGGAGGCCCGGAACGTGTCGTCAATCCCGGTGTGCAAAGTATCCCAAGCAATAACAGTGTTGCTGTCAGCACATTGTATGGGGATGACGCCGATGCTGATGCCAAGGCCAAGGCAAAACCTTCCAGGGGAGTGGCAAGCCTTCCTGGCATTGACCGCGTGGACGGCGTGTCAGCTGCCCCCAATTGGCGAGGGACGAGAAATTCAAAAGGAAGCGCTTCGGGAGCTACTACTTCAACCGGGACGGTCAGCAGCGGTTCTACAAAGGCATCTAGTGCCGTTGGCACACTTTATGGAACTGATGCAGACGCCAAGGCAAAGGGAAAGGCAGCAAAGAGAGGAGGATCCGAATTTGCAAGCAATCCTGGTGTGGATCGAGTGCATTATGATGAAAGCATTGCGAGCACCACCGATACACTGTACGGAGGAAGCGATGCAGACGCTAAAGCTAGAGCAAAAGCTTCCAAGAATGGAGTTAGTCCAGGCTTTAGTGGCCGAACTGGTTCTACTGTGCCTCTCGATGCAAGCTCGAGGAGCCAAGGCTTACCAGCGGCTCCATTTGAAGATGAAGAGGCAGCACCTGTTGCGCGAAAGGTGTCCATCGGAAGTACTTCAAGTTCTGGATCTTCCGGAAACGAAGACCCGGAACGCAATCCCCTTGTCTCTTCAGCAACTGTGAATGGATTACAAATACCGAATGACCCTGAGGCTTCGCCTAGCGATGATGGTATAGATAAGGAAGTAGGTGATAAGGAGCGTCGAAAGTCGAGGAAGCGATGCTGCTTTCTATTGGTTTTACTGCTTCTTGCTGGTGGAGGTGCAGCGGCTTGGTACTTTCTCGTCCGCAATGGTGGCAGTAGCAACGAAAATACCCGAAGCAACTCATCCGACATTCGGGATCCGAGCAGTGCACCTTCATCGTCAAGCGGAACGAATAAGCTGCCCACTGAAGTTCCACTAGCAAGTAGCAGCCCATCAACGTTACCGAGCGGTTCGCCAACAGAAGAGATGTGGTATGATCCTCCAAGCGTGTCGGATTGTGAACTTATTGCCACAAACCAAACAATCGCAGGGCGAGAGCAAAAGGAAAACGCCAATTTCGGGTTAGACTTGGAAATTTTACTTTCCGATAATGCTACCATGACAGAGCCACTGTTGGACGAGTTATTAGATGCAATTCAAGAGAAGATTCTTCCTTCTTTAGCTGGCTGCGCCATCATTGTGGACACCTTCTTGGAGAGTTGGCGTTTTGTGATTTTCGATGCTTTTGTGAAAGGCAATGTTGAACCAAAACAACCATGCTCTGATGAAGAATTGCTCGGACAAGATTGCCATCGGGTCTATGCGGAGCTGGCTCTTTTTCTGAAAGGCAAAGTTAGGTTCCTAGACATCATTCGTTTGATAAGTGACGAGAAGGATAATTTCTCGAATGATTTGGGACTATCCGATCAGTTTCTGTTTGTGAATTTGTTTCGGGCCGAGGGGCTGACACCTACCGTTCCCCCCACAATGTTACCAAGCTATACACCGAGTTTGACTCCTAGTCAGGCTCCAACAGGAAAACCAACTCCGACCCCAACATCTCTTCCGACAAAAGCTCCGACAATTTCCCCTACAGGCGAGGGTTCAAGATCTCCAACTCTGGTACCGAGTTTGGAGCCATCATTGATGCCAAGTACAGGTAGTCCATCTTTGAATCCCTCTTTGCAACCAACAGGAGTACCGACGGAAAGCCCGAGTGCGCGGCCAACTGCAATAATCTCAGGACCAACGTTGCCTCCAACGAGGAATGAAACTCCTCCACCAACGTTACCTCCGACGATGAATCAAACTCCTCCACCGTTGCCACCTACATTGCCTCCATCGAGGAATCAAACTCCTCCACCAACTGACAGTACGTTTTCGAATTGCATTGCCATGTAACTTTCGTAACTCTGAATGTTCTCAACTTTTTTCTTAACTTGCAGATCCTACACTCTCGCCATCGGAGTCACCATCAGCATCACCCTCAACCTCACGGCCATCCCGGAGTCCTTCAGCCCCGCCAACCGCTGGTAAGATACTGTTCAACTCGGTGAATTGTCACATCGTTGACTGACTTCGAATCTCTCTGATGCCTTGTCGTTTCTTCTTTTTGGCGTAAACAGCACCTTCACCATATCCGACAACATGTAAGTGTAGCATTCGTGGACATCAGAGTCACACATTTATAGTTTTTGTCTAACACTCTCGAACAACTGCCTCGTGTCCCTTCTAATATACAGCGCCCACAAAGACTCCTTCGATGAGGCCTACAGCCAGTCCAAGCCCACCACCTTCTCCAGCTCCATCTCGAATTCCTACACTCGCGCCTGTATACAGTAAGTGAAAATGCGTTGAATCATAATTGACTTGTTAGATTTCGATACCCTTTCTAACCGGTCCATTCTTTGCATATTCATCAGGCACTCAACTCATTACTCAAGCGTATGGACCTTATACGAACTATCCTGTGAGTCAATCATCAACCACCTGGGGCGGTACTGCAATAAGAGCCATTGATGGCAACAGAAGCGGACTCTATTGGGATGGGTCTGTAACGCACACGAATAATGGTCGAAATGAATGGTGGCAAGTTGATTTGGCAACTGGGGCTGGGAGTCCTGTTGTTGTGGACTACGTTACGGTGTGGAATCGAAATGAAAGGACTCTTGGACTACGCCTCATTGGCGCGATTGTCCAGCTTCTTGATGCGGGTCAAAACGACATCACTCCACCTGCTGTTGCTAATACGCTGACTGGTGCCGTTGATCAAACCATCAACTTTGGCTTTGTACCCGGCGTTAGTTTCGTCAAAATCAGCCATAACAATTATCTTACTCTGGCCGAAGTTGAAGTTTATGGATATGTACCATAAAAAGCATGACTTGGTATCGAGCCGAACAGGATTTTCCGAAGCTTGGCCTTTTCTCGGTTTCAATAATAATATCATGTAAAATACGTGAATTTGCATCAACGAATTGATATTGATAAATAATGTTTCAATGCTATCGAGAGCAGAACCAATCTGATTTCGCAAACAAAAATGATCATCTAAGGGTACCAGGTAATGTATGCTTCATCATCATTCAGCGACTAGATTATTGTAAGGTCCATGTAGTCGATTCATTCTCTGACTGAGCGGTTTTCAAATTCGTCGTGTGCACATGTCATCACTGTACCAGCAGATAAAACACTCCAAACTCTCATCCTTCATGGCAATGATAGAGAATCAACAACGCCTCGCCCAGAATGAGTACCAATTCAAGCGATGAATCCCCCAGGCAGATCGAGAAGGGCGAAGAAACAGAATTGAAAAGACCACCTTCCAACAATAGAGAAGTCAATATCAAGACAGGTGCAGGTTCTCTCACAGATGAGAATGTGGGGCAAGGCAGCACTCCACCAGAAAGACGTGAGCAATTGCAGCGATCATCCAGTCGCTCTCCAAACGGGAAACATAGCAGTTCCAGGCATCTGTCGTCAAGGCGTTCGTCTCATGACAAGGACAGGACTCGACCTTCTGAAAGGAAATCGACTAAGTCTTCTGGTGACAAGCACAGCAGTTCCAGACATCTTTCGAGTTCATCTTCGAATGACAAGCAGAATCGTTCTGAAAGGATATCAAAGGACGGTTCGTATGATAGGCGTCGCGATTCTAGAAGGAGTTCAAATAGGTCTTCGCGTCGAAAGCATATGTCCGAGCGGGAATTAAGCACGCCTCAACATAAAAGGAAAAGCAGTTTAGAAGGGGAACCTGGAGTACCCTACTATGACAGGCAATATGATTCTAAAAGGAAGTCGAGCAGGCATCTGTCTGAAAAGAACAGCTCTGAGCGGGAATTACGCAGGTCTCCGCACAAATGGAGTAGCGAGCGGGAATTAAGCAGGTCCCACAGAAGGAGTAGCGAAAGCAATCAGCGGCTCTCAAGCCGTAGATTTGACACGAAGTCTTGCACAAAACCTACGTCGGACCACGTTGAGAGGGATATACATGAACGAAGACGCTCCAAGGGAAGTAGTCCACATCCAAGGAGTCAGCGGGATGGAGATGATCCATATCATCATTCAATTGCTAGTCCCCCTTTTAGCACTGGTCAGGATCTTAGAAGTGCCATTTTGCTATATGAAACAGATGACACAGATGCCAAGGCGAAAGAGAAATCACGGAGAGGAGGTTCCGAACGTGTCGTTACTCCAGGAATTGAACATACATCTAGCAATAGCAGTGCCGCCGTCAGTATGTTGTATGGAGATAACACAGATACTGATGCCAAGGCGAAAGACAAATTACGGAGAGGAGGTTCCGAACGTGTCTTGAATCCAGGAATAGAACATATCTCCAGCAATAGCAGGGCCGCCGTCAGTACGTTATATGGCGATGACAAGGATGCTGCTGCCAAGGCCAAAGCAAAAGCGTCCAGAAGCGGTGGAGCCGCGATGTTCAGTCCATCAGCGGGTACCAACAGTAGTACTAAGAGTATTGCAACTATCAATACCCTATATGGACAAGACGAGGATTTCAAAGCCAAGGCAAAAGCATCTCGAGGCAGCTCAGAACTGGCGAGTATCCCTGGTGTGGAGAGCATAGCCCTCAATAGCACGCATACATCTGTCAGTACGCTATATGGAAATGAAGCAGATTCCAAGGCAAAGACAAGGGCAGCGAGCGGAGGCTCCGAGATAGCAAGTAACCCAGGTGTTGAGAGTGTAAACTATGACGAAAGTGTTGCCAGCACTGTTGATACACTATATGGCAACGATGATGACGTTAAAGCCAAAGCAAGAGCATCACGAGGTACTCCGAAATTTGCGTCCAGCCGGGGCATGGGAAATGCAGCGACTGGCATGCCATCTCTTACTGAAAGCATTCCGGCAGAGAGCGTGAGTTCTTCAGAAAATGATGTTGAAGAACCAGTTGCAAGAAGGGTGTCTATTGGAAGCACAGAATCTGGACGTTCAAGAAATTCCAATCCGGAACGTGAGATTGATTGTGGGGCAAATGGTGTCCCTTCAGCGGCTATGGGTGCTTTACAAATACCGAATGATCCTAATGCAGCCCGAGTACAGGATCCCGACAAAAAGAAGGGAGCTGAAGAGGAAAAAGAAAAGTCCAAAAAGAAACCTTTTTTGTTGTTCTTTTCACTTCTTTTTCTGATTGGCGGAGGAGCAGCGATTTGGTACTTTCTTTTCAGAAATGGTGACACTAGCAACGAAAATCCTCAGATCAACCCATCCAACATTCAAGATCCGAGCAGTGCACCTTCGCCACCTGGCCTCGCAACCGTGACGCCTGTGGTTCCACTAGCTAGTAGCAGCCCATCAATGTTCCCTAGCAGTTTGCCAACAAAAGGGATGTTGTATGAGCGTCTAAACGAGTCAGATTGTGAAGCAATCGCCAGAAACCAAACAATCTCAGGTCGAGAGCAAAAGGAAAACGCCAATTTCGGGTTAGATTTAGAGGTTGTGCTTTCTGATAACGCCACCATGACAGAACCATTAGTAGAACAGTTATTGGATGCAATTCAAGAGAAGATTCTTCCTTCTTTGGCAGGCTGCTCCATCATCGTGGACAGGTTCTTGGAGGATTGGCGTTTTGTGATTTTCGATGCTTTTGTGAAAGGCAGTGTGCAACCTGAAGAAACATGCTATGATGCAGAATTGCAAGGCCAAAACTGCCATCGGGTCTATGCGGAGCTGGCTCTTTTTCTGAAAGGCAAAGTTAGGTTCCTAGACATCATTCGTTTGATAAGTGATGAGAAGGATAATTTCTCGAATGATTTGGGACTATCCGATCAGTTTCTGTTTGTGAATTTGTTTCGGGCCGAGGGGCTGACACCTACCGTTCCCCCCACAATGTTACCAAGCAATACACCGAGTTTGACTCCTAGTCAGGCTCCAACAGGAAAACCAACTCCGACCCCGACATCTGTTGCGTCGAAAGCTCCGACAATTTTCCCTACAGGGGAGGGTTCAAGATCTCCAACTCTGGTACCGAGTTTGGAACCATCACTGATGCCTAGTACAGGGAGTCCATCTTGGAATCCCTCTTTGCAACCAACAGAAGTACCGACGGAGAGCCCGAGTGCGGAGCCAAGTTCCGTTTTCTCAAGGTCGCCAACTTTGCTTCCAACGAGAGATCCAAGTGGAAGACCGACTATGAATCCATCAACGGCACCAACGGCAAGACCAAGTAAACCTCCAACGATGGCACCAAGTCCACAACCGAGTGCAGTACCTACGTCTGTTCCAAGTGCACCGCCCACTGCTTCTCTAGTTCCTTCCGTGAAGCCATCGTCTATACCTAGTTTGATTCCAAGTTTAGAGCCCTCAAGATTGCCATCCAGTGCTCCAAGTTCCCAGCCTTCAGTGGCAACTTTTTTCTGGGCTCCCTGTGGTCGTGTGGGACGCTGTTCTCCAGCTAGTAGTGTCCAGAACTCGAACTATATTAGGTTCAATGGAACCCCAGCAGGGAGACAGATAGGTATTCGCTGTTGCTCGGACATTGCGCTGCCGCGGTTTAGGCAAAATGGTGCCACTTGTCCATACGCCGATTCGGAAATTGATGGAGTATGTTACGACAGTGTGACATGGTTCGAAGCGGTGACGTTGTGTTCAAGCATTGGAGCACGTTTGTGTACCAAAACAGAATTGGAAGATAACTGTACGAGAGGAACAGGCTGTAATCACGACAATAGATACTCTTGGTCTAGTACCCCAGGTCCTTGAGAAAATTTGTGATGGGTGCGTGATCACGGACAAACCTGTGCATTCCACTTTCCTACCAGGCATTTTTGCTCTTCTTTCACACTCAACACACGACCTATTCTAAAGAGCTTGTCAACCTGAATCCGCATTTCGTATTCATGTCTTCAAGTTAGAAGATACTAAACCTACAGGAAAAGGACACGGCATATAAAACATATTTTAAATTAGTTGGATTTTTGACACGTACGAGTACACCAGTACCCAAAAATTTGAACCATGTCACAGCACTGTCGTACATGCCTGTTTGTGGGCGCAATCATGGACAAGGTCGAGTGATGTGATGGTGGGAGAAGAACACTGATTGATTGATGCGTTTGCTTTTACCGGTATATGGAAAGGGTTTTGATTTATGATTCAGAAGTGTCCATTCACAATGCCATCCTTTCCACGAAACCTTTGTCTTGTAATACTGTTACATCTACAGCTTGCAAATTCTGCGCGACCCTCCGAGGCTTTCTCCCTCCACTCTTCCATTGCAAGGTCGCCCCGAATATCACATCCTTCGTTTCCTCGAGGGGGTGGAAATGGTCCTTCTGTACCTAGTGCCTCGTCGGCCAGTGGTGACAATGTCGGAGCAAAGCTCGAACCAATTGGAAAAGCCTTGGTTGAATTGGCAGTTGCCACTTGGACTTTTACCAAATATCTCTTTGATCATCAAATACGAGATCCCAAAACACACATTGTCGAACCCCTACAGCAGAGACTGAACAAAGTTTTAGGCGAAAAGAAGAATGAGGATGCTGTTGCTGATATAACCACTGAGGAAGACACTATAGACAAATCCTTCTTGAAAGGACACCGAGTCGTACGGTTATCTCTTGTGGCATGGATTTTATCGGAAGCATTAGATCTCATGGGAATCTTGCACGAAGACACACCTCGCTTGTTGAAATCCCAAGTGGATCGAGTTTGGTACGACGTTCAACCTAAACTTATGGATGCGTTGAACCTCATTCATGAATGGTGGAGTAGGGCCATGACCACGGAGAACTTTGAAAGCATTCCTTCTAAATACAATTTTGCGTTGGGAACCAGTATTGGTATGATTGTGGCACCATTATTGTCGGCAGTCATGGGAACGATTGCTAGACCACTCATTTTGGTTTATTCCTTGGCAGAAGGCAATGCGTTTCTTCAACGACGGGGACAACGTGGACTAGTCGACCTCTTGGACACCATTCATAGTGGCATTGGTCATGGGTTTGGAAGAGTTTTGGAACGGTTTCGTAGAATAGTTCGATCGGCCATGCCCCAACCAGTACCCATTGACGGTGCTCTCATTTTGACAACTGGGGGATCCCGCTTTGATAGTATTAGGGGAACTTTGGTCCAACAACGGCACTACCGACGATCCTATCTGTTTCCGTGGAGAAAAGTGCAAATTTCCAAAGCGCTAGTTAATTCAAACCAAGATGGAAAAGGGCCAATTCATCCAATGGTGGCCATGATTCGACACGGTTTTGTGGTGGGAAGTGCCATTGGATTCTTTCTGCGAACATGAAGAAGGAAACTCGACTCATACCATACAATCATTTCCGGCAGAGGTGCATCGATGGACCAATCGCTACCGTACGCGATGTCCCTTCCACATGAATTCCACAAAGCAATATTACTCGTCGCTAGTTCCGCCAATACAGTCTGATTCTTCGAACCATCACACCGACTTGACAAATCAAATATCAAACGAGGTGGTAGTGCAAAAGTGACAGCTTCAGTATGTTCATGTTTACCATCACCAACAACACAAATGCACAAGTATTTTTGAAACGAACTCAACAGCAATGATAGTCAAAGTTATTGTTAACTTCCTCCTACCGTTTCAAGGAGGCTAATCGTTCATAATTTTCTTTCCCAATGACTTCCATAAACTTTTGCACTGCGTCGGCTTGGGATGTTATCGATGCCATGGCTCCGGATGCTTGCAAATGAAGTGAGGCGACTCGGTAGAGGGTTTGCAGGGCTTGCTGCTGTTCCTCCGAATTATCTTCTGCAAGGCCTGCTGCGTGGCGAAAATGTTGAATTGCTTGTTCATATTCCTTCTTGGTGGCATAGGCACATCCCAAACTATATCGGGGTGCAAATCGGTCCGGGCGATATTCAATGGCCTTGATATAGTATTCAATTTCTTCTTCCATACCCTCACTCATGACACCCAAGTTACAATAGGCCTTGCACAAGGCTGTATCAGAGGCTCCAGGAGTTTCAACAATACGGTGATACCACTTGGCTTCGGCGTCTGCATCTTTTTGGACCGCGTAGACTTCGGCCAAGGCTTCCATGGCATCCACATCACTGTCATCGGATTCCAAGGCCAAAAGCATGCAAGTTTTGACCTTTTCATAGTCTTTATTCTCCAGATAATTGGCTCCTAGACTATAGGCGATTTCTCCGCTTTGTGGATTGACTTCTTTCAAACAGTATTCCAATACTTCTCGAGCCTTTTTTCTCTCTCCCGATTTCGTCAGAACGTCGGCAAGATTCGAATAACTACCATCAAAGTCGGGGTTCAAGGCAATGGCAGCCTCAAAGGCTTGTTTGGACTTCTCTACGTCGCCCTTACTAAAGTATTCACTACCCAAACCAAGGAGCATCCGGACGTATTCCACCTTGCTGTTAGACATGCAAAATCCACCAATAATGTATCGAGTACCTTCCTTGATGGCGTGGCCACAATGTTTGACACCACCTGGTCGGACCGTACATTGGCCAATATTCATTTCAATGACTTCCGTATCTCCCTCGAGACCCTCGAACCAAGTGCCACCGCCTTGGTACTCGTCGTTCTTATTCAACGAAATGGTAAACGAGAGGCATCCCGAATCCGTGTGAACATCGGTGCGTCGTCCCGTTTCGGGAGTGTACTTGAACACATAGGCATTATCCACACACAAATCGGTCATATCCGGCACAAAATGGGGAAATTTTTTGACCAGCAAGGGAAAAAGTCGTTCTTGCAACATTTTGTTGAACCATTCATGGACGGAAGGGACATCTCGAATCCAAAATCCAGCGACATCGTACTGTCCAGACGGCAAACGACTCCATGGTTGATCCCCAAAATGAGATTCCGCTTTCGCCACTACATCTTGGCATTCTTGTTCCGAGAATAGAGGTGTTTCTTCATTCGTGACGAACAATCGTCGTTCCAATTCGGTGTCAAAATCCGGGATCTTGCCATTGGCATGGACTTCATATTCATCCAGGATTTGGGATTCGAGTGACTTCTCGGATTCCTTCTTGGACAATTCGGTAGCAGGTCCATGAAAGTAGGAAGCCCGTGCTTTTTGAATGGCTTCATGGTGTCGCTGGCGAGCTTGGTTCATCAAGTCACTGAGGAGTTCTCGATCATTTTGTACCGTCAACCATCCTGGCAATTTGGAAGACAGTGAAACACTGGGTCGTACTGTATCCGCCGATGCTGAGACATACAAAGTACTGCTCACAGCTATGAGAATCAGCAACAATAACTTGGAGTGGATCACCATGAGTGACTTCTTTGAATAAAAAAGATTGCAACAAACGTTTGAAACGCTTGTGTCCAACTTGAAAATCTCTGGGTTTGTTGAAGTTCGATAGCTCGTGACTCGATTTCGTCACTTCTCATTCGTTCTCATTTGCTTGACGCTTTGATCATTGACGTCTTGCGTCTTGCACCGCCGACCAGCTCGTCATGATTGAAGCTCGTGACTGTTTTTCATCTCTAAATTGACATTCCAATCACGAATCTTATCATCGCGCCCAACTGGTCTTTGCACATGAAACAATCGGACACTCAAGTCGGAACTTTTAGCGGAAGTTTCCGTTTCTAGTCCTGTTCACATGTTGCGATCTCGCTGAAACGGTCTTGCAGGAAGGAGTATGAAACACAACTCCCACCGTTCGTAGGTTCAATCTCGTACACGTACAGTACAATTCAAACTCACAAAACAAATAACACACACATACAAACCCGGGACTTTTCGGTAACGATATTCTCCGAAAACCCAACCCGAATCATCCATCCATCCTTCATTTTTCACAGAACAAAAACATGGCCATGAGATTATCTTCGGCAGGAACTCGACGATCCTCTCAATCTTCTTCCACATCACTGCGGTTTCTCAGTAGTAGTCCTACAACGAAATCAAGAAGACATTTCATGGAGGAAGATGATTCTGTGAGCGAAAACTCCCATCCCAGTTTGCAATTGACGATTCCTCACATAAAGAATCATCATCATTCAAACAACAAGGCTCCCATGCCTTCCTTTCCACAGAACAAAAGTCGAAGTAGACGGTCCTCCAGTCCAGCCACCATTAGTACTACTACTGCCAAAAGCGTGCAAGATGACGAGGCTGCCATGTTGCAGTATTTGAATAGAGAACAGCGACGTCGGCGCAGAAATCCCAACGAGCCAGAAACCTGGTCGGTCAAATTGCCAGCGTATCACCATTCCATGCAACAGCAGCAGCAGCCTACAACCACTACTACGACAAAGTCCAAATCACGAAAGTCGTCCTTTCCTCCACGCAATTCCATGTTTCGCGGAAATGCCTCGGGAATCTCACCGGCTGCCTTGAGTTCCTTTGGTTCCGTGGAGGAGGATGAAGCGTATTTGGCCGAGCGGCGAGAACCCTTTGACACCATTGACGAATCGAATCATGATGATCATCATCAAAAGCCAAAATGGAAAAAGTGGTTTTTGAATTGAAAAGCGTGTTTGACTGGAATATGATGAGCGTGTTTATTATTTTACATGCATTGCATTGCTCACAAATACAAGCAGGACGATACATTTGCGCTCGGTTTCAATTCGATCTACTACGAGAGCTTTGGTTTGAAAGCTTACTTACTTATACCCAATAGCTACTGTCACTATAATAACAGTGTATTCTAGGATGAATATTTCATATCACAAAAAATGTATCCAGCTACAAGATAGGACTAGGATGTACCGTATTCTACAATGGTACTATTTTATTGGCAGTACTTCTAGTATCGTTATTTCAAGTCAAGAATGAAAAGGCGGCTTCTACTAGCACATCTCCGACTAGTTACCACTCCATTATTACAAACCAGACAGGACCGGTTCATTCAGTCGTTTCGGTAGTCGTTGTCCAGTCGTTATTCCGCACCGGGACTTGCGCATTTCAAACCAAGCAACCTTCGTTCGAAATTTTCACTGCAAAATTCCGCAAGTCCTTTTTCGATTCCCACGCGACAAAAATCACGGCGCCGCCTCGCTCTTGGGTGACAAAACATTTATGGAAGATTTAAATCGTGCTGGGATTTTCGCGAGAAGCACGCGCGCACCCAAGATTGTCTCCTTACGAATTCGTTTGGTACGTAGATTGCCGTAGGAAAGATTTGCCACCGAGTCTGACTGACTCCACTTCGTACTGGTAGTAATTTTAGGCAGAGAACAAAGAAGCAACATCTATCTATCATTACCAAATCGGGAGTGCAAGACGGCTTACCCACCAAAGATTCTTCTTTCCCCAAACCTGGTTGATTGATTGATTGATTGACTGATTCATTGATTATTTCATTCAATTCATTCATTCATTCACCTGTAAATATCATTAGCGGTTGCGTTGCTAGTTTGTACTTGTAGCAAGTAGACAGGACACTCCAAAACAAATTACAGCCAAAAAGAAGAAAAATTCAAACGAAATAAAAATTTTGGCAATGAGTAATTACATGGGTGGACAATACAACGGGGGGCACAAAGTGCCAACCTTTGCTCCGAATAGTGAAACTGAATCACTAGGCTCTGGCTCTGATTTTGGTTTGGCCATGCCGCAGGGATATCAAGTCAAGACATCTCCCAATCGTCCAACCAATCAAGCTGATCAAAGACTTCTCATGCTGGCCAAGCATCCGAATGCCACTAGTGGCGACATTGAAAGTGCTATGCAACAGCAGCAACAGAAGCAAATGTTGCGAAAACAGCAGCAGCAGCAATTGCAACAACAGCAACAACTTCAACAGCAACCGCAATTACAGCAGCAGCAACAATTTCAACAGCCCCAGAGGCCACAGCAGCAACAGGTATCCTTTCAAACGGTACCTCCACAGCCAACGCCGGTGAGGCATACCCCTATTAGTCCTCCTCCTCAGTCGCAAGTTCAACAAGGGGGATTTACAGAACCATGGGAAGAAGCACCAGCACCCAAAAAGTCTGTAATTGGAAAGTTTGTCTCGAAAATCAAGCCGGATGGTCCCAAAGATGACGAGTCGAGGGACAATAGTTATGCCAACAATACATATTCCAGTGAAAAGACCCGCAAGGTTTCCAATATCGATGAAAAGGCCAGAGCGAAACGACTGAAAGAAGAGGCCAAGAAACAAAAGAAACAAGAAGCGGCCACTGATGGATCTCGTCCTTGTTGCTATTGCCTCTACAAGACCAAGACTGGTCTGTTTATATCATTTATCATTATTGCCATTCTATTGGCTGCAATCTTGACCATGGCCTTAGGATATGGAGATGAACTCTTTCAAAAGGACGCCGAGATTCAAGAAGACTTTGACAATGTGGACGAAGTCGAGACGTGGATTCCCCGACCCATTGATAGCGTTGCGGATACTGCCTTTCCATCTCTTTCTCCTACAGTCGACGACTCGGACAATGGAAATTCAGGCATTATTCCCACGGATGCCCCAGTCCCCACGCCGCCACCGACGACCAAGGAACCCACCACGGAACCATCGACCAACCCAACATTTGCCCCAGTAGTTGGTCCAACTCCCCGACCTACTCCCAACCCCACTCGAGTGCCCACTCGCAATCCAACTCGGGCTCCTACCAAGGTACCCACCACCCAACCTTCCAAAGTCCCGACTAGTGCTCCAACGAAAAGGCCAACACAGTCACCCACAAGGACACCATCAACGAGTCCAACGACTAGTCCCCCTACTAGCCGGCCAACCGAATTGCCGTCCTCATCTCCCACTTTGATTCTTCGTGATTTGGCGCCACTGGGTTCCCCTCTTGTCGGAACTGCCAGTGGACAACGATTTGGATATTCCGTGTCATTGTCCGAAGATGGCAATGTCATGGCAGTCGGGATTCCCTTTGCGACTGCTTTGGGTGCCACACAAGCTGGAATGGTTCAAGTCTACGAATGGACTGCCAATCGATGGAATGTTCGTGGTCCAGTCCTCACGGGCCGTAACACGGAAGACAAATTTGGTAGTGCCATTACCATGAGTGAAGATGGAAGCTTACTGGTAGTCTCGGAACCCAACTTTGAAGGCAGTGCTGGGACCAATGCTGGCAATGTCCGAACCTTTCGCTACAATAGCATCTCCAAGAATTATCTTCCGATTGGAAGAGAACTCGAGGGACTTGCTGCGGCGGATCGCTTTGGCATTTCCGTCAGCATGAACAAGAGCGGCACTCGATTAGTGGTTGGTGCTCCATATCACGACAATAGTGTCGACGATCGACGTTTGGTTTCGGGAGAAGTGCAAACATATGCATTGGTCAATGAAACTTGGGAACCCATCGCCTCACCATTGGGGGGAGAAGCCCATTTTGATTGGTTTGGCTGGAAGGTCGATCTGAACGATGACGGAGATCTTTTATGCGTCGGAGCACCACGCAACCTTGAATTTGGTGGATACGTCACGTGCTATGAATTTGCTAGTGGTAGCTGGAACCGATTGGGCAATGTGATACGGAACTTTACGCCTACACGTTACGATGACAATTTTGGACACTCTCTTCGTGTCAATGGAAATCGTGTGGCTATTGGAGTACCTGGACGAAATCACGATATCCGTACTCAAGATTCTGGATTGGTTGTCGTCTACGAATACGACTCGGCGACGAGGTCATGGAAGCGTTTGGGAGATACAGTCAAGTTTTCGGATCCTAGCCGTAGTGACCAAATGGGATTCTCAGTTGATCTGGAAGGCAATACCCTTGCTGTGGGCTCTCCAGGAAGAAATTCCCGTGGTCAAGTGGATTTGTACTACTACAACCCGGCCACGAATGAGTGGGAAGCCAATCCAAGTCCTCTAGCGGGAAGCGGTGGTTCCACATTCGGATTCTCTGTGGCCATGACGAGGTACCTGGCTGTTGGCAGTGCTGCCAGCAACGGACAAAACACCGGACAAGTCAATGTCTACCGACAGATCTAGGCAAATGAACAAATGAATGATGATTGATAAAATAATTCTGTACGACTAAAGTAAAAAAGACACAGAGTATCTTGCAATTGATTACTTTCGGACTCACAAGTAGTAGATTGATACACTCAAAGCTTCAGCAATGTTGATTTTTTTTAGGAGAGTATTTCTCATTCCATCAAAGACTGCTACATGTAGCTGTCATGTCGATTCCAAACTGCCGAGGTTAAGTTTCGAATCATCGTTCGAGTAGTCAGTAGGAACTACAGCAGTGTACTGTTTTCACGCGATAATTTTACTTCGTACAGTATTTTAAAATACCACGGTACCTGGTAAAGTACAGTACCGTGTAGAGGTAGGTACCTGGTACGAAGAACGGATTCAAATTTATTGTGCTCTGACATTTTCTGTCCCGCGAATTTCGGAACCCAAAAATCACGAACCAGCTGGTAAACATCACACCAACGAAGCATCAATTCAATCACAGATAAACATCATAAAAAACAGTAAAAACAAACCAGAAGCAATAAAGCAATTCAGAAACTTTAAATTTGCTGTCAAAAAAAGACAACGGATTCCAACATGCAAGAAAGACTAGAAGAAGAAGTGGATGTGAACGCCACTCCAAAACGTAGAGATCGTCTATTCACGAGGCTTTCCAAGGGATTTACCCATTCCAGTCAAGTCGTACCGTCCTATGGAGAGTTTCGTCTAGGACATGGAGACCCTCTCATGAAAGCAACACTCGAATATGAACGTATGCAGGCAACTGGAAATGCTAATATGACTCCCAGGATCTCACACACGAAGAAGCTAACAGAGAGGACCTTTGATGTATATGTTGACAAAGAGGTTCACTTGAAGCAGCATGGATCCCCACTTGGTGGAGTTGGAATCAGTGACGTAGTTCATTTCGACGACACTACGGCGCTAGCAATCCCGTGCATTCCTCTATTTGATCAATCGATGATTGAAGAAAGCAAAGAGTAACTTTTGCGATGTCATTGATGTTTGGGCGAAATCTATAGTGTAAACTCACAACTGTATAATAGGTATCTCGATATTTTTAAAGAACAATATGGTACCTGCTGTTGCGGTGATTGCTATCGTTTAGCTAATCTTTTGTCGCCTCCAAAGCGGTTGGAGGCTCGTCAATCGCGCAAACTGCTGTGCCCTTGGAAAAAGAATAATTCGACCAAGTCATAGATGAGCCTACGCACCATAGATGCTTTTGGAACGAAGCATAGCTACATCAATGGTATGACACCTCTTCATATTTCTTGAATAAGCGCCGAGGCGTCCCAACCTTTCGATGATGAGTAGACCTTTACAAACAGAAATGAATAGATCAACACTGTGTAAAAGATGTTGCTGCGGCATGTGATCGGTTGTCGCTTTGGGATTTGTCTCGAAAATGGTTCGAAAGTTGGAAAAGTTTGAGGTTTTTATTTATATTGCCTGTGACGAAAAATGCACCATTTGACTCTTTCGACTATTATTCTTGAGTGAGTAATGAGTGGGTGATTGTTTTCAAACCTCTAGTAACAGATTGGTACAACTCGCTACTGTAAGCTCTACAAATAATTGTGCTAGAATGATCATCATTTGCATTTCATTTCAATCCACAACAATAATGCCATGCCCCCACCCCCATGAAATTGATCAAAAGAGTCGTCACACTATTCGTCCCTAGAAAGCGCATTTTGGATACAGTGACCGATGTTTGCCAGGTTTGCTACATCAGTAACTTTATATACCTGCCTTGCCAATACCACTCTTGCGAGTGAAGTGAGTAGGACCACCAATGATGTCGCTCATGATTTACGGCGTCACGTCTGAAATTTATCATCATTAGGTATGTACTAACACGATTGGTATTTCTTTCATGGGCCTTTTTTGTGCCTGGTCTCTGTAACATTGTTACTGCTTCTGGCAGCCATGGGGAGGAATCCTATTGCATTGAAGAGTTGATGGCGCGTAGTCCTTTTGTCTTTGCAGTTATAGCGCTGAAACAAAATCATTACTGTAGTTTACTCATGACCAAGTGGTGCAGGATTTGAGACGTATCGGACAGGCGGCAGACAAGGGGAAGACACGCTTTTGTAATTCGCATCACCAGCGCAGACAGACAGACGGCAGACAAATCAATCAGACTTCCGCGATTTCACTCTCCGCGTGGTTATCAAGTGGATTTGTTACCACTACAATTGGCCACGAATGACTGGGAAGCTAATCCTCTGGCGGGCAGCAGTGGGTCCACATTCGGATTCTATGTGGCCATGATGAGGTGCCTGGCTGTGGGCAGTGCTGTCAGCAACGTGCAAAACATCGGACAACTCAACGTCTACTGACAGATCTAGGCAAATGAATGAATGAATGATGGGTGACAAAATATTTCTGTGCGACTAAAGTAAAAAAGACACACAAGAGTATCTTGCAATGGATTATTCGTATCGCAAGAGTAGGTTGGTATACTCAAAGCCGCTTCAACAATGTCGATTCAGAGAGGATTTCTCATTATATCGAAGACCGCTACTGTGATGTTGATTCCAAGACTGCGGAGGTTTAAGTTATCAACGCCTTTCAGGTCAGAAGGATACTATTATTACTCTTACGAATGAATGCAATTCTATGTACCTCGATGGAAATATGCAACACATTTTTCGGTCCCACAACCCTAAAAATCACGAACCAACTTGTTTTCGACCAGAAACATCGCACCAAGGAATCATCATCAATCACTCACAAAAAACATCAAAACCAAAACAAACCAGAAACTTTAAATTTTACTGCTTACTGCCCACAACATATTAAAACACAATGAATTCCAACATGCAAGAGAGACGCGAAGAGCGAGGAGTGAGTGTGAACGGCACTCCCACGCGTGAAGATCGTCAATTCACGAGGCTTTCCAAGGGATACGCTCACGCCAGTCAAGTCGTACCGTCCTATGGAGAGGTTTGTCTAGGACATGGAGACCCTCTCATGAAAGCAGCAGTCGAACATGAACGTGTAGAGGCAACTAGAAATGCTAACATGTCCCCCAAGAACTCACACAAGAAAAAGCTATCACAGAGGACCTTTGATGTCTATGCTGACAAAGAAGTTCACCTTGAGGAGCATGGATCACCAGTTGCTGGACTTGGAATCAACGATGTAGTTCATATCGACAAGGACACGGCACTAGAAATCCCCTGCCTTCCTCACACCGATTGAAGAAACAATGAATAACGTTTGGGATGCACACTGAATTTTTAGGCGAATCTATAGTGTAAATTCAAAACTGTATTAAGCATTTTCATATTTGACAACATGATTCCTGGTATGGTGGTGGTTGCTATCATTTGCCTAGTCTCGTGCCGCCTCCAAAGCGCTCGGTCAATCGCACAAGCTACGGTGCCCGTTGCAAAAGGATAAGTCGACCAAGTCATAGATGAGTCAGTGCAACATGGATGCTTCTGAAAAGAAGCATACATCAATATGTGATGTCTCTTGAGTTATAAAATAGATGACTTTCAATCTTTGGATGATGATTGGACCATGTCCATCAGAAATGAATACAGTAACACCGCAAACAGAGATGAATCAAATCGATCGAGTATTCCTCCGTGACCAGGAAGGATGGAACCAGAATCTTTTCTCTGTGATTGTCGCTTGATGGAAGATTCGACCAAGTCTCCGAATATGGCCATGAGTGACATTGCCAAACCAAGTGCAAATCGTTGCGACAGACTCGTACTCCACAAAACATCAAATGATTCATTGGTGTCAATTTCAAACCAGGAAACTAGACGTGGAATCCAAGAAACAGCAGTCCACGTTCCACCTGCAAGGCCACCAATGAAACCCTCCATAGATTTGGCTGGTGATATCTTGTGAATCCACCGAGGGACTGGAATTCTCGGCATACCAATCTTGGAGGCCAGTCGACCAACAAGCAAGGCTCCAGAGTCGCAGTTCCACACCACCAATAATATTGATATCGTACTTGCAAAATCTTGTGAAATAGAATACCAAGTGCGGAATGGAATGGTGATGAGCACAAGTCCCAGTATCCAATGGCGACGTTCCAACCATGTGAGCACCCCAACAGTGGCACAAAGCACCATTTGAAAGAGAGAGTCGACAGGCACCATTGCAACACTCAATGACATTATACAAAATGAAAGCTTTGAGTTCATGGTTGGAAGTGTCTCTGGCTTGTCCTGCTTTGGTTCCAGAAAGCTGAACTCCCATCCAACAAGACCGTGGACACAGACAAAGAAGATTAAGGCGAGCTTTTCATTGGACAGAATCTTCCAGATTATGGGAAAACCAATACAGATTGTCGCTATCCGACGAGGCAGATCCGACCATATGGAGTTCTTGGTTGTAGTTGGTGTCATTTGCGGGATGTACTGTAAAAGGTGCTAAACTTGTGTTATGTATGTGGTGACTTCTGACTGCGGCTGTTTGACGTTGTTACATGTCAAGTATGTTTTAGTTACCATAAAGTCGACTCATTTATTCGAATATTCATTATGACGCGACCACTAGGGGTCGACCCATTCGACTTGATCGCAACAAACGTTTAATGGCCGTTAACTCATTAAAATCGCTCAATATTGCAAAATCGCTGAAATATTTGTTGCAATCACCAAGCAAGATAATAATCATTGAAGAAAAGGTACAATGGGGAACGCGAATTCCACCTTTGATGATGCCGGATTCCCGGGGTCTTCTATCCTCGAGAGTCTAAACCCATGCGGTGACCTCTCGAATACTGAGCTTTCACCCAAGGGAGAGAACAGAGCAGTCCTAGACGAAAAGCTTTTCGACGAGAGTGAATACCAAGGCTTTGCCAAGAACGTTGAAGAGCGAGATGAAAGCCCAACGCTTGGACCACAATCACAACCCAAACGCGCTTCCGTGATGTTTGCCAAAGCTTTAGTGAACGAAGTTACCAATAACCCAAATACGATGCGCCCTGCCGACATGGCCGAGCGTGAACGAAGACTCATGAAGGCACAACTGAAAGCCAACAAGAGAAGTGTGAATGGAGATTCCTCCAAGATTGTTGGAATCCCAGGAGGAGTTGGACAACCTAGTATCTTTGGCAGCATTGCGCATGCGCTGACAGGAGATGCTGATCCGCTTCCAAACATTGCCGAAACACGAGCAAGTCTTTTCCCTCCCAACAGCACCATGTCACAAAACAGAGCACAAATCGAAGACACTCTTCCAGAACCAATCCAAGGCGAGCATAGTATCACCATTGGACTGTGTCTGAGCAGACGTTCTAGTGTCGGTAATGAAGGCACCATTACAAGGCAGACTGCTTTTGATTTCAACGAGTTGCAAGATCGGGAGTACAACTATGTATCCAGTACTGACAGCAATGGCTGGAGAGCTGGAGGTGGAGAGCCTGGTGGCTCTCCTATGGTTTCTACAGCTGGAGAAGAAAGATCAATTTCAAGCGCATCGGGTGCAGCTTCCCACAAGGTGGCGGCTCCTGATGTTGTCCACATTCCCATCATTCAAATTGATGCCGAGTCTGCCGAAGCTATTGACCATATCATAGCAGTTTTGGCCAGCGGGGATATCTTCATCCCGCATATGTCAATTATACCTGAGGCATTGAGTGTTGAGGGTGTTTCTCCTCCAAATATTGTGGTCCGTTTCGGAACAGAGAGAAACGAAGATTTCCCACCTGACCAATGGTCCAACTGGTGCCTGGAATTCATGCACAATCAATTGTTCGAATACTTTCAAGACAAGGGGGCTGTCTGGGGAAAGCGACCATTTTCCATCACTCTTGCGAAAGAGGTTCGCTGGAAGACTGTCAAGCACATGAACAAATATTTTGCCCACGCGGAGAGGGTTATTGACGCATGGCGCGAAAAGGGACCGCAATTCTTGGATCCTCAACTTGCTTATGCAAACGACTCATCAACACCAGAAGAGGTTTCCCAACCCCATGGGATTTACCTCTTCCGTAAGGGCATTCCAACCAATTATTTTGCTCCTAACTTCGCTCCTCCTTACACCACGAATATGACACGGAACCTCTTACTGAACGTCTTGAACAAATCTTGGGACGCAAAGCGAAGAGAATGGACATCACAGCCAAACCCAAGAATTGTCACTCCTACCATGTTGTTCAGCGCCATGTTGGGTTGCAGTGATAACATGGCTGGTGGGTTCCTTGCTAACGAGGTCACGATCTCCTCAAATACTGCGAACTTGTCTATCCTACCAGATAGTTCGAGCATTCGTTCCGCCCGCTCAGCCGGTCGCAGCGCAACTGCCACCGCAAAAATCGCGGGGAGACCTCCTACTCCCAGAAAGAAGCAATCACCTTCGCCAAAGGTTGTTGTTGAAGAGCCTAGGGATGAAAAGTGTGTCATAGATTCGCTCGAAGCTGACTCAAGGCAACAAGTTGATGCACTTTTGTCGGAGGATGACTCAGTTCAAGAAAAAACGGAAGACGAGACTCCTTCGGAATATACCAGTTTCAACGATGAGCTTGATCTCATGGTTATTGGTGGCATAGCAAACGCAACGAAGAAATCACTTGACGAGATCCTCATGGATTCCCCAACTGGAAATGCTGTTTCAATTGCTCCCGTACAAATGCACCGTCAACTATCCCATAACACGGATGCAACAGACAAACAAACAAACCTTTCGTCAATTCAACAAGAATTAATGCAAGCTCTGAATGACCAAGAGAAGGCCAATGACAACGAGGAAGCTCTGAATGACCAAGGGAAAGCAAATGACAACGCGGAAAACGCTGGTCCACAGCTTGTCTCCGATGATGATTGGTTTGATGATATGGTAAGTACAGAGCACTCGCGTTCAATTTTTCATTCATTCCAATCCGATTTTGCTCATTTGTTCATTTTATTAATCCAACCTTGCATCGTAGGGTCACCCAATTCAGACACCAAGTGCTGCCCATGAAAGGCCTCCTATTGTCCTTACTGCCTCATCTGGAGCAGAGTCAGCAGCTTCCTATTCTATCGTCTTTGAAGATCAATCCGGGGACATGTCGGATTCAGCTCGAGTGGTAGAACGAACTGTTGTCGAGCAGCAGGTAGATAAAGTGCCTGGGGAGAAGATGTTGAAGATATTTAAGCCAACAATGCCAGTTTATGAGCAACAGAAGGCACCAACACCAATTGTTGACAGGGTAATGGTACCAGAATTCGAGATGAGACAAGACACAACGCAGGAACATGAAGAAACAAGCGGTAGAGATCCACCTTCAAGTGGCGAAAGGGACCAACATCCCACTGACAGAGAGAATTACTATCCGTTACATCAACTTTACGGAAAGCAGCAAATGGACCTACCACTGACTCCTGGTAGAAAGAACCACCCAGAAGTTCTTCGAAATAACTCTGCTGTTTCTGCCCTGTCGATGGAGTACTCCCTAGACTCGACAAATGTTGGTGACGGCAAGTCATTATACACGCACCAGAGTAGCTTGTTGGGTCAGCATCTTTCTGAACCAACGCGACCAGTCCATATTCAGACAAAGTCTTTATTGACTACTGTCACAAAAGAAGCTCGGTCGGAGGAGGTTGTCCCAACTGACTCGGAGGATTCCACGGAAATTGTCCCTTCAGATGAGGAGTTGTTCAATGTTGGATGGGCGAAGGCGCTGGATCCAAATAGCGGTAGCTACTATTTTTTCACACTTGATAGGAGCAAGATTGTGTGGGAGAATCCACTGGCATCTGGAACTCTTCATACCCGTCCAAGTATGGACACGGCGGGGTCATCAATACTTATTTGAGAATCGCACCTTCCTATTTAGATTGCTTGATAGAAATTTAATTTAAAGTAAACGTCTATGTTTTGCCGTTTGAAATCGAATGAACGTTGCTTTGCACCTTCCTATTGTGATTGGTAGAATTTGAAAGTAAATATCTATGTTCTGCCTGCCTTTGAAATCGAATTCAAGTCGCTCATATCATGGAGTGTGACAAAAATTGTCAGTAACAATTGTTAGTCTCTAAAATAAAAGTCTATGTTCATCATTTCCTGTTTCTATGTATGCCCCTTTGCCCGTTTGCGCCCCTCTATGTGTATGCCCCAGTCCTCAAGGGAAATGATGTTATCAAACAATATTGATGGAACGGCTCCACGATTAGCCGTGAATGTCCTTTTGTGCCCCGCTATGTATATCCTCCAATCCCAAGGAATACGATACATCAAACAATATTGATGGAACGGCTCCAAGATGAGCCGTGTGTGTCCGGAGTCTTTCTTTAGTTAAGCGATTAACCATTGCGCACCGATGTGGGCCACGAATGCCCACCGATACCGATACTCCTGAATTTCAGCAGTTTTTGCCTGATGATCATCACATTACCCCAACTAGTGATGCCCAGGAACTTTCAACGTAATTCTTTTGTCTATCCCAAAACGAGTTGAAATCAGATTGCATTTCATCGAACACTTCTTGCGGGATAAAAGTTTCCTCCGGAAAGAAACTACAGCCCGTGTTTGAGCTTCGACGAACCGGCGGCTTCTGCAGCCTGGCAATTTTCGGTTGTTCGAGCAGGGAACGGCGATAGTTCCTTGGATCTTCGGAACGAGCAGCTTGTTTCTGCAACCTGACAGTTTCAGGTTGGTCTTGACGCATCCCATGATTCTGTTTTGATTCTTGAGAACTAGATTTTGATTCAGGATCTCTTCGCCTTCTTCCCTTTGGTTCTTTTACGCCGGCTCTAAAACCAGGAGGCTCTAGTTTCTTCGCGTTAACGCCAGGACTCTCCCTTATACCGCCCTCAGACGGGTCGATGCCTCTTCGCCTGCTCATTTGAGGGCCTCGAGAATCCACCAATCCTTCACTACATGGAGTAGACGGCTTCTCGGATTGACCATTTTGTTGAACTAGGGGAGGATCGAGCTTAGGCTTCATACTGGCATCCTCGTCCAAGTCATACGAGTCACCTTCTATCTGTTCTATTATTTCGTCTTCTTCGCTAGTTGGACATGAGGCTTGAGACTCTTGCAATCGCCAACTTCCAATGTCTTGCACCATTCCATGCTCATGTTTCAATGGGAAAGGCGCTTTAAGGCCATCATTTTCTGGACCAACGAGCTTTGCTTCCACGTTTCGCGTTGAGTGGACCTCGATCTTAGAATACTTGGGTGGGATGAGCTTAGCGCTCCGCGTTGATTCAGCCTCAAACCTAGGATACTTTGGTGGAATAAGCTTAGCGTATGCAACAGGTAATGGATGTGTAGGTGGAAATGCATTGGAGCTTTTCAGAACCGGTTGATTCTTTGGGGGGGCATCCTCATCAATCGGAAATTCCTCCTCTTCTACAAAGTCAGGAGGCACTGAAATATCTTCCCCAAAAAGAGTTGCGTTGTCGTCGACGATGGACAGGCTAGTCTTTATGTTGTCATTGACAATGGACAATTTAGTCTGTATGCTGTCATCGACGATAGACAATTCAGTTAGCGCATTTTCATCGGTGACAGGCAAACTAAAACTAGTCTGCAAATCGTCGTCGGCAACCGGCATAACTGTCAACAACGTAAGATCTTCAAAAGGCGTCTTGTCTGGGGAATCCGGATCAGCATTGATAGTAACCTTATCCGTGAAATAATGAATTACTTGCTTGGTAGCAGAGATCAATTCTTCGAACGGCTCTTCTCCGATACTTGGTACAAAATCGGAGGACGACGTTGCATTGGCATGATCCTGAAATCTTCTAGCTGGTTCCTTCATGACTGGACTCTGAACTCCATCCCTTTCATCTATTGCTGTATCTTCTGAATCGGAAATGTCTCCATATGAAACAATATTGACCCCTTGTTTCGGTTTTGTCTTTCGAAAGACGCTTATCTTGGACTTCTTGCGAGAGTTTCTATTGCAAGGTTCTCCTACTTTGTGACTTTGGAACTCAAGAATTGGGATGTAATCGAAGAAAGGCACAGCATCAGAATAAGTTTCATCTCGTGCAGGATGTTCTAGAATTTTCGAGCTCGGAACCTCATCCCCATCATCTCCGACTGGGTCTTCCAAATCGGGTATGTCGCCATTAGAATCAATATTGATCTCTTGTTTCGGTTTTGTCTTTTGAAACAATCTCACATTAGACTTCTTGCGAGACTTTCTACGCGACTGCTTCCCGTTTGACTCAGCACTGCTCTGTGTCGTTTCGTCCGTCTCCATTGATTTTGAGCCTTTCACGAGTGGCTTGAGCACTGCTTTGACCCTTTGGCGTATTCGGTTTTTTGAGCTTTCATTGGAGAAGGCGGAAACTGACGTTATGCTTGACGGAACAATAGAAACTGTTTCCTTGACGTCTCGCTTTGTACTATGTGATATATCGTCTTGACTTGACCCTATTGCGTTGATTGAGTTTACTTGGACGCGGATCTGCATAGGGGAGGTTAGCAGAGGTTTTGGTCTATTGACCTCGACAGCCACAATTTTTAGCTTCCCTATCGTTCGCTGCATGAGTCTAACCGCCTCCGTAGGCGATGATGGACATTGATAGCCATTAATTGTGATGATCTTCATTCCTGGCTTCAAGTCTGTACCCGCAAACTTGCTATGCCCCTTTATCTGCCAGATGAAGATGTCATCACTCGAATCCCTTGGTTTGTGAAGGACAATTCCAATCTTCTCATCTATACTTTGCCGAACAATCTTTCCTACAAACCCTTCTGCGGTCACTGTTATTCTTCCCTTTTTGGTTTTGTGAAGAATACTGTCAGCTTTCTTAGGACTCATCCAGGTAACATCTTCATCATTGATTTTCAAAACAACCAATCCCTCTACGAGAGGCGTCTCATCGAAGAGACCGCCTTCAGATATCTTACTAATGATCAGCGGCGAAGACTCATCCTGCTGAGAAAATTTTAAGCCCAGCTTGCTTCGCCTGAAGCGTTTGTTGACTGCGACCTTCACCACCGTCATCTATCTCATTGCAACCGACTTTTTTGATGTGGTGTGTGTTTTTCCACCAACAAGGCTAATTGTTTTCTCAACAGTTGAGAATTATGATCGGCTGGCGTTCAGGCGATTACTGCCCTAAGGAATCGAAAGTCGGCGATGTCGCTGCGACAACTATTTAGAGTTTGCAGTTGTGGGAACCGTTGCAGTGAAACTCAACACCATATTTTCGATCTTTTTCAAATTTGGACTTCGCATTTTAGAACCCTTCGTAAGCTTTTCTACTGGACGAACGCAAAGAATGGTGCAGAAAAAACATCTCGGAGACGATGACGACGATGAGATGTCAGTGGAGATTTGTCTCGATACGCTAACCATCAAACGAGCACCACCGAGTCCTAAGGCCGGGCCAGAAACAAGAGAAAAGAGACGAGCGCCATCACCAAGACCAATGATAGTTCCACAACAACAAGGAAGGGTGATGGGATCCCCAGCTGCAGGGTATTCCATGAGGCAATTGCTAAATGAGCAAGCGCTCGGAATGTACAGTGATGACGAATCTGTCTATTTGAGCGACGATAATCAGGTATGTCGGTCATTGAGATTTGTTCCACTGCAGAAATCGCTCCTACACGAAATGATGGCTCACTATATTGTTTGCACGTGCACACCTTTCATTTAGTCTCAAATCCCTGTGTAGCTTTCAAAGCTAGGAATGCAAAATGTTGAATAAGGAGTTAAAAATTAGAGGATAAGAAGATTAATTATTATATAGAAAGACAAGGAAGTGCTTTATTTGAGTGCTTAGATAGATGTTTTTTCAACTAGTAGGATGGAAATTCTACACGGAGCCGACCACAATCTTCAATTGTCCAAATCTGTGAGGGTTGAAATTGTGTGCAAAAGTCTTCGTCGTGCGACACAACAATGGTCGAACCTACAAAGGAATTCAACACTTCCAACAATGAATTCTTCGTATCCACATCCAAATTTTCCGACACCTCGTCTAATATCAGCAGGCTAGGTAGCTTGCCGCCCAATTGTTGTTGGGCCAACCACAAACGGACTCGCTGACCTGCACTCAATGAATAGATTTTTCGTAAAGCCACATTGGGGATTCCAAAGAATCCCAAATGATGCCGGGCAGCCGCTTGTGTCAAGTTTTTGTCTTTTTGCCACAAATAGTCCAAGGCGGTTTCATTTCCATGCTGAATGGTCATTTCAATGAGCGATGTTTGTGGAAAGTAAAGTGCTTGAACATTTCTCGTAATGCTTCCTTCTGTCGGTTCCAACTCTCCAAGTGCCAATTTTAGAAAGGTACTTTTTCCAGCTCCATTGGCGCCTTTCAATAGTATGCGATCCGTGGCGTCAATCCTTGCATCCATGTATTGAAACATCAATGGATCCCGCTCGTCGTATCGAAACGACACTTCCTGGAACAGTGCCAAAGTACCACTCGAACAAGTTCCTTCGAGCTTGAGTTGCTTGGTGCGTTCTCTTTGAGCTTGGTGTTTGATTTCTTCCAAATCTGAAACGTCGTGTTTGAGTTGTTTCAGCTTGGAAGCCGCCGACTTGTCCGCCTTTTGTTTGGCTTCCTTATTTTTGCCCTTGATGAACCGCTTGTCCGCGTTTTGCGTCGTCTTTTGTTTCAAGTTGGCTTCTCGCTTGTCGAGTTGAGTCCGGATTGTTTTGAGGCTCGATTCGGCCGATTTCATTTTGGAATCAAAGGCATCAATCGTCTTGGCCGCATGGTCCATGTCTGCCTGATGCGTCGCCTTGAAACTCTCATAGCCACAATGGTACATGGAGAGTTTGTGATTGGCCGAATTAATGTACCAAATGCGATCGCACAATTTCTCCAACAGAACTTCCTTGTGGGATATGATTAATACCATGGTATTGCCGTGGAGTGCGGCATCCTTGGTTTTTTCAATCAACCAATCCGTCGAAGTCTGATCCAAAAAGGAAGGCTCATCAATGATCAAAATGTCGGGTCTCGAGGTAAAGGCCGCAACCAAACGGCATTTGTACCTCCACCCACAGGATAATTGCGAGACTGGCTTGTCCAAAAATCTATCAAATCCCAATTGTTCAATCGTCTTTTGAATTTGAATGTCCGACAAAGTCTCCAATTCTTCTTGTTTGTCGTAGAGTTCGGCCAATTCAACGGCCATATCTTCCACGTCCACCTCGGGATCGCCAGTCTCCAACTTTCTCTCCAGTTGTTCAATTTGACGACTCAACGAAACAATCTTTTCTTGGGCAATGGACGCCATGTATTCTCGGGGTTTCATATTCCCAAACTCTGCTTCGTCAAAGGCATAGGCTTCGTGGGAGGAAACGTATTGAATCGACAGTGATGCTTGTGGAAAGTTGGGAATTTGTTTCGAAGCAAGAACCTTGGCCAAACTGCTCTTGCCAGCTCCATTGGTCCCCACCAATCCAGTGATGGTCTTTCTCACCAAACTCACATCGGAAGGGTCAAACAATAGACACGAGTCATGTGTCAAGCCCACGTGTAGATTGATGGAATGGCCGTGATAGGTACATGTGGAATCAGATGTGAGTGTAGGAAGTTGCTGTTGCTGTTGTCGTTGTTGTTGCTGCAATGGAGAGGATGTTGCTTCTGGTTCTGCTACCATGTGTGTATAGGTGTATTTTATAGAGGTATGGTTTTTAAAAAAATATGATACAGAAACAGGCATCTTCAGATCAGAAGATGATGTCGAGGATATATTATGCCGCACGTTTGGATTTCTTGTGTTTGCTTGCGGTTGCTTGTTGGCGCGTGGGGGAATTCGATTGATTCGATTCAATCTTCGTCGCGCTATTTTTTTTCGTCGAAAATATCCCGCGGGAACGACCACAATTTTCACTTTTCCGCATCTATCATATTCACTGAAATACAACAAGACTAGCTAGGAACAACGAGACTAATATCTACAGCGACAATGATAACCCCAACCGCCGGAACAAAGACTTCCACTTCGATCGAACCTCCTCTCGAATCCACTTTGGATACTGGTTCTGCCTCCAGCAGCCAGAGCAAGCAACGCCAAATTAGTGTGTCGTGTTCCACCAACGAAGAACAATGGCAGCAACGACAATCATCGGAGAAAGTATCCAACACTGCGATTACCGCCAATACCATTGCGACACAACAGTCCACAAAAGTGACTCCTCCACCACCAACTTCCAAGCGAATCATTATTCCCGACCGTCACCCTTCCACGTCCGATCACGGCAAGAGACTCAAAGTCGAAAAGTCATCATCAGCTGACGACGACGACAACGACAATTGGCACCTTGTTGCTGCTGCTTCTGGTCAGGTTGGCCAAGCCTTGGCCAAAGTACTAATGTATGCTGTGGACCCAATTCGAATTCAAACAGATTTGCGCCAAAATGTGGAAGCCTTTGTGATTCATTTCCGTGGCGGCAAGAAAGCGTTATTGGCCAAACAAGAAGCTAGTACTACTACTACTACTACTGCTCATGATGGTACCTTTCATACATTGCCGGCCATTATCGTGGCGGGCAATCTGAAACATTTGGATTCCGTCGTGGAGGCAATTTCCCAACGACCAAAGGAGTATGCCCAAACAGAGCAGGATCCACAAGAACTGCCGAACCGGCGGGCATTGCTGATTGTCATTGAGGTCCAATACGGTTTGTTGGCGAATGGAAAAGCTGGTGTCGCAGTCTCTGGTGACGCAGCACACCTCGGCTTTGTCATTCACCTGTTGAAACTGGCACTGAAGGACCGCAAGGATCATAGTATAGCCACGTCCTCTTTGTCTGCTGATTTGGCACTTCTCGACAGCCCCAAAAAAGTCGAGAAGTTCTTCAAAGCCAAAAGAGCTATTTGATTCTACAATAAATGCCATCAAAACTGTAGTGAAACTATTTCTATGACACTAGGTGGTAGAGTGTCATGTAACCTTTCGATATTGTCTATTATTTATCTTTGTTATTTGTAGCCGTGATCTTCTTGCCCCAAAAGACCTAGTACAGTACTCTAGTCAATCCCTTTTATGCAAACACGAGCTCGTGATTGACAGCACCCAACTTTTCAAAGTCCTTGGTTTCGAATTCCAATGAAAGCGATTCGTCGGATACCCACTTGCGGTCCTTTTTGGATCTACCAACAGCAGTGGGCTTTTTGTTGGCCTGCTGCTGCTGCTGCTGCTGTTGCTTGGGATTGACAGCCAGTGCATCGGCACCATTCAACTCGTAACTTCCCTTGCGAATGTGATTGCGGACAGGTGCTCGAAAGATGTTCTTGATCTTCTTGGTTGTGGTTTTTGCCATGTTGGGTTTCCATCCCAAACGGCGCTTCCAGTAGGCAGCCTTTGTTGCCGTGGGAGTCACGTACAAGATGAGACCGGTCCCATTGACCTTTTGGTTGTCATTGTCGTCTTCGTCTTCGTCCGAAGGATATTCTTCGGACCAGTCTTCCGAAGTGGTGGGCGTGGCGGTCATGGAGGCTTCGTCCAGTTCGAGATCATCAGAAGATGTCTTGAAAGTGGTGAATGAATCATGTCCCTCGTTGGGGATTGGATGGGAAAACGGAGTGACAGCCATTGCCTCCTCATTGTTGTCGTCAAAGGTCATCATCATATCGTCAGCCATGTTCATTGTAGAAATAATGGAAAGAAGTAGAAAGTATTGATAGCAATAGGAATGAATGAAATCTGCGTGTTGCAAAAGTTATGTGTGTGTGTGCGCGTGTGTGTGTGTGTGTGTATGTGAAAACCAATGGATGTTTGCTTTTTTGGTTTTTGGCGATCGTGTTTTTTTTCACGATGACGACGACGAGGTGGTTTGTCGAGCCCGTTTTCGTTTGCTCGTTGGAACTCTCTGGGATTTGATCATACATTGCACCAATCATGTTCTGGTGCTCTTCTTCCCATCATGAATTGAAGGTAAAGGAAGAAGGCTGGTTGACATTGTATCCTTTGAAACATTTGTCAAGTGGTGGATACAATAACCATTGTCATCCACGGTTAGGTTGCTCGTGTGGTGTTTTACTCGTTTGCGTGTTGTGGTTTGTATTTGAATTTGTTGCGCGCGTTGAGTCGGAGGGGTCATATGTGAGACCGTTACACGCTGTGCTGTAACCGTTATTTCTTATGTTTGAATTTGGCAACATTTCGATCAGAGCATCATCATCATCATCATCGTCTCGAAGAAAACAACAGAATGTAGAGATGACAGTATTTTAGAGAACGAAAACGATGGAGGGAGAAGAGCAAGACTTGGTTGAGGAACTGATCAAACAATCCCAATGTCATTCTTTTTTGAAATAAACAAGAAAATTATCAAAACGGAACGGACATTTCCGAGAGATTGTTGAAGATACAACAGGAGTCAGGTGGGTGAGAAGCAGGATCTTGATGTCGTCACACTCAATTACATTGGACATCAGCTGATGCGGGAAGGACATTTAAAAGAAACCTTGGAGAAATTCAAAAAAGCTCGGAGTTGAGGAGGGATGGTTCCGTCAAGATTGTTGTTGTCAACACGGAAATCGATAAGTTTTGTGAGGATTGCTTACAAGAGAAGCGCTGTTCTTCGCTCCAACATGGCTGCAATCTAAGAGAATGTTTCGACAATCAAAGTTGAACAGGGTTTGCTACAAGATGGCATTGCTGCGAGTGCACAAGCCCTCAAGCTTCGTAGAAGAATATTTGAGGACAACAACAATGCGGACACGAATGGGGCGTATGGAAGCTCACAGATCTTTGCTGAAACTTTTCTTGGAGAATCGGAGCTAACAGCGACTTATTTGACAATGTCATACTCATCCAGCGAAACACGAGCCATCGCATGGAACAACGTGCGATCTGATGGTCTCTAGTCACTCAAGACCCGGTCGTCAATATAGCTCATGTCGGTGTTGTCGCTTATTGCCAGCAAAATGGTTTCCAGCAGGGAGCTATTTTCGTATATTTGTCAGACTGAATTAATCACTAGTCATGTGATCCGAGCTGCTGATAAGTCGTCCCCATCAGCTTAGATGCGAAGGAGAGTCTTGGCAAATCTGAATTGCCCGTCTTAGTACAGCGTATTTTCCAACACCTCAGACGACCTAAGCCACGGTCTCGATGTCTGTCGAACATCAACGAGGAAGTGAAATCATGTCCTTATTCTATTTTTAAAATTCATTCTATTTTTAAAATTCATTATAGTGTTGTAATAAGAAACCACGTTAGATCCAATAAACGTTATATTGATTACCTCTCGGTTGCTAGAGCCAATCGATTGGAACGACGGGCAAGGACTGCTTCTCAAACATGCTCCCCCCAGCACATTTGACCCCATATTATAGAACCATGGTTGTAATGACCATTTCTATGCAAATACAAATTCCTGGTTCACAGAGCGAAAAGACTGCCAATTCTTCTCCTTGGCTGCTTGGTCGTCACTGTCCATGGCATATTCTTCGTTGGGATCCCGTTGTTCTCTGTCATTGCAAGATGAGTCTCGTTCATGTACTAGCTCACGATCGCTGACATTCGATTGCAATTGTTTTCCATCCTCTCTTCGTTTGAGCAAAAGGGCATCTCCTTGGTTCGCCTGGGAGAGTCCAACTGTGGCATGTCGCCGCATGGGAGTACGAAACAAGTTCTTGAGTTTCTGGCGGTGAGCTCGAGTCGTGTCGGGTTTCCAACCCAAACGACGCTTCCAATAAGGAGTTTTGGTACCTGTAGAGGTAGCATACATGATCAGACCAGTGCCGTTGGAAGTGGCATTCTCGTCTCTCTCCTCCAACGAATCATCATAATCCACTCTGAACAAGTCTTCAGATTTTTCGTTGTCGGAACCATCATTATGGATTGTGGATGTGGTGAAATCTTCAGTTACTGTGTCGTCTTCAAAGTCGTTGGAAGATTTCTTGGTGGTAGAAAGGAAGAGCACAGGAGATTTTCTACCTTTGGAAGGAGATCGAGTGGATTTTTTGGCGCGAGGCGCCGTTGGCTTGTCGTTGAATAGGCTGGCGGCCATGGCAATAGAAGCAGCGTTCATCTTGTAGTAGTAGAATGGATGGAAACAAAGAGTGATGGTGGTGGGAAAGTAAAGTGATAACAGTTGCGCGGAGCAAAATTTGTGTGTGCACACTCAAGTGATGTGGCTCTTGGCTTTTGGCGATCGTGTTTTTGCCACGATGGGTTGGTGCAAATTCGAAACCAAAATGGTTTCTATCAGTCGTTTACGATCTACAGTATATTCCTCGGAATAGAGCTAATGGATCACAATGTAGTGCTTGACGCGCTAGCGATAGAGGTGTCAAAGGAAGGCTGGTTGGTCAAAAAAAAGATCATTGTCCGGCGATGCTTCGTGCAACTATCTCGTGCGTTGAAGGAGGTGGGAACCGTTGTTTGCAGGTTGCATTCTTCTGGAGTTTCCCGCGTGAAACGACTCATACGACTCAATGAGATGATATGATATCCCCCGTTTTAGTCCCACAACAGAAGTAGGGCATCGATATCCCCTTTGTTTTGAGACCCGCTTCAGCACCTCATTTTCGAAAACGTGTTGTAGAGAGATGAACATGTATGAAGGTGTCAAAAGACCGAATCTTACATTGGCATTCCTTTCTTGCCGTTGGTTGCATTCTCCTAATCGTTGTGATTAACCAGTGCATGATTGCTGAAATTCCTTCTTCTAACATGTCCTCGGCACAACCAACGAACAACGACAACTCGAACGAAGGCGTTGTTTCCAAGTCAGCTACCGGTAGCAGCCAAAAGGAGACTGTGCGGCTAGTCATCATTTCCGACACTCATGGGCACCACAAAAAATTGACTTCCATTTTACCAAAAGGTGATATCTTGATTCATTTAGGCGACTTTTGCAACAAGGGATCCGCGTCGGATGCTTTGGAGTTTGCCAATTGGATCACCAAAATGGCTGCCATTCCTAGCAACCAAAAACAGATTTCTTCACAACATGCACTCTACGAAGAAATCATTGTGTTGGAAGGAAACCATGATCGTACACGTAAATTATCTCCGGCGGAAATCAAAGCGAAGCCACCGATTGATCTTACCAAGATGTTCAAGAGAGTCAACTCGGACACTGATGGCAAGGTGCAATTCTTACAAGATCAAATGGTCCAATCCAAAAGGTTTCCACTAAAGTTCTATGGTGCCTCTTGGAATTCCTGTGCTGGAGACAACTTTCCCACTCAGTTTGATTTCATGGGCCAGGAGCCACCTGATGTCATGCTAGCACATCTAAACCCGTATATTTCATCCAAGATTACCTATCCACAATTGGAATCGTTGGAGCTCGTTCATGCTTGGCGAGGAGCTGAAGGGTTGTCCAGGACTGTCCTACAGAATAAAATTCCACTTTGCATGTCGGGCCACCTCCATTGGGGTCGAGGGGTGATCCACGTGCCTCACAACAGGAACAAGCAACAACAAAATAACAACGGTAGCAGTTCGGTATTCATCAATGCTGCCAGCATGAAATCGCATCGGGATGCAGGCATTTTGTACGAGCCAGTCGTCGTGGACTATGACTTGGAACAGCGAAAACCGATTCGGATAGACTTATCATACACTACCGTTGAGAACTAACTTGGGTTTATTCCCATCCAAAACAAAATCAATCATGGTACTGTACGATGTTACAGTCAAGGTACCGTCGGGTTTAGTATGACGCACTATACTGTAGGTATGCGGAACAAAGATACAACTGTAGAGATTGCTAGTAGTTTTATACAGTAACTGATAAACAATTGTTTTACAAGTTGTCCAATCCGGTGCTTAAACAGCGAAAATCTGATTCACCTTCTTGTGTCAAAAGTTTGGTGTCGGTCAGCCATTTCTCCAGCTCCCAACAACCGGGTGATGAAATGTTTGATATTTTGTCGACAACTGATCCGTTCTTGATGGCGACAAGGGTTGGTTGTTCTATATCGATGTCAAGTTTCTTGGTGAACATGGGCGCCTTGTGAGAGTGAACTCGTCGGCACTGACAATTGGATCCAGCTTCTATGGTTCGAATGGCAACGATCTCCTCTAGTTGATCCGATAAACAGCACTTTTCAGGGCAAAAGAGGACAAAAAATGCCACATCACTACACTCGTTTGCTGTGAAGCATTCCATAAGGAACTCGTTCTGATCAAGGGGGGTGAAGAAAGCACTCTCTTCTTCTTTATTCTCATGAGCAGAATCATGCTGTCGAGCAGTCTCGCTATAGCAATCAAAAGTAGCCGACCACTCGTCATGACTTTCGCCAATACTGTCTTCAGATTCAGAAGTTCGTTTGGTGTGGTGAAGGGTTTCCTCGTCATCATGGCTGTAGCTGTGTTGAATCTTATGTTGTCTTCTCGGCGCAGAACCTTGATTTCGAAACGGAATTGTCATCTTCGACCCCACGCGAGATAGATGGTGAACAATGGATTGTGGTTGCTGTTGCTGTTGCTGTATTTCGTCGGTGCAAGGATTCAGATACATGGTTGCTTGTTTTCGTGATGATGGTTTTTTGTGAATTATTGTTGTGAGCAAGACTCGATATCGTACTTCGATACATTTATGTGAGCACACGAAAGGCTTTTGTGATACACGTACACGTGTACGTGTACGTACTTCACTTTGAACTTCTGCTCGTAGTTTCAGTTCAGTCGTTGATGATCTTCAATCTGTGGTCCCCTTTTATTAAACGTACTTATTAAGTTTCTTGTGCTTCTATCTTTCCTCCTCCATACTGTACTGTAGGAGCCCCAAATCCTTATTGTTCCTTGCAGAGATTGGCCTCGTAGGAAAAACGTGTGACACATTCTCAGCAAGAGTTAAGTGCGTGAATTAGCATTCAGTGATCAATGTTTCCCACTTGAGCGACCTTGCCAGCTAGCAAGCAAAGCATGCAGCCAGCCAGCCATGGACCAAATAACGAGAAGGGTAGCGACGCAGTGCAAAGCGCCATGGGAGTCTCCAATGCCCTCACAGTGGCGATGTAAAAGACGTAGCATGGGCAGCAAATCCTGCAGAGATTTTGGACGTCAATAAAAATATTTGACAAATGCTAGCCAGAAAGTCGACAAATGATTTATCGTTTCGGATACCAACACCAGAAACTCATGCAGCAGGTGCTATCATGTCATCGTCCTCGTCTTCGTCTTCGTCTACTGTCTGTTCGTCCTCGTCCCGAACAAATCGTCGGCAGCAGCTCATTTTCTGCAAGATCAATTTTTGCACATTTAGCAGGAAGGCATTCTTCACTGGTTCAACTTCATTGCGAGTGAGCATTCCTCGAGTGAGAGCTTGTATCTTGATGGCAGATTTTGATCTCTTCGCCGCTCGAAACGTTTGCAAGTACTGGTCGCAACCCACTTGGTCTGGGGATAGTGGGAGGCATTCCAGACTGGAGAAGAGTGTCGCTCGCGACTGCTCTAGTCCTTCTTCGACACTCATTTGCAAAGATGCAATCGTGCCACTGCCATTCTCCAACGATGAGAGCAGTACTTCCTTCTCATAGTCTCCTTGATGCATGTAATACTGTAGGAGAAGATCATTGGTGAAGTCCACAATAAGTTCTAGTTCTCGTTCCTTCTTAGCGCAGATATCGAGATCCGCCACAGTATAGTTCGAAAGCTTGCGGCCTTTTCAATTTGCCGTTTGATGTTCCGCTCTTCTTCTTTTAGCCGTGAAAATTCAACTATGCTTCGCTTGGCACAGCGAGGCTGGCTGCAGTACGCTCGGAGACCTTTCGATACAGAATCAAACTTGGCCCACAGTTCTGTCATTGAAGGGATGAACTCATGAAGGACGAATGGCATCATGTCAAGTCGTTTTTGGAGGCCTCGTACTTCTTCGTGTCGATTCTTGTCGAGCGCATCATAGATCGAGGATTGTAACTTATGGCAGTACTTTAAGAGTAGATATCGCGAGTGCAAAGCATCCAAAGACCGACAGCATCCGAGACTGGCATACTGTGAGAACTCTTCTTGCGATATGGTTCGGACAGAATGTACCATATTGTCCAGCTTCCCCTTGCCAAATCCCTTGTACAAAACACAGTAGCGAGGGTACGACAGTAGACTACTGTCACCATCTTCCTTTAGCTCCATTCGTCGAACCATTTCATACCACAAACTGGCGGAACACTTGGTACCAGGCGCTCGTTCTTCCGTCACGTGTCGATAGAGTCGACCAAATATCTTGACGGTGGCTTTTAAGCCCAGAACGGGGATGGAAATGTGGCGGTCTTCGCAGTTTACATGTATCGGTTCTGAGTTGATACTAATGAATTTGACGTGCTCCGTGGTTTCGATGAGAGTCGAAATCTTGTCCACTAACAGTGGCACCGACTCGTACTCCAATAAAGTGGCATCCAGCACCAAGATCATATTTCGGTCTTGGACGTAAGTCTTGATTCGATCCGTCACTTCAGTCAAGGTCACTTGGTAGCTTCCATTGCACAACGACGGGTGTGCTCGGAGCTCCATCCAGACAATGCCTTCAATCGAGTTGGTTTCGAATCGTTGCTCTAAACATTGGCAAGCACTCTGTGTAGTACACCTCGCCGTACCGAGCTCATCTTCCCCCGTGACCCAACTGATGCGAGCATTCTCATCTTGAGTATCTTTGACTAGCTGGAGAACCTTCCACACTTCCGTATCATGTCTTGAAAAGTAGCTGGGAGGTTTTGGAAAGCATGTACTTGTTCTTCGTTTGCTTTGGATGGGTAGCCTCCCATGGCTACCTCTGCAGGCCGCACAATCTTGGCTGTCTTTATCCGATAACAGCCATAACTGAGGGGGCAAGTCCCGGTACGCGGGATACATTGAGACTTCGTGCATTGCCCGATCATATGCTTCATTCGCAGATACGGATTCACTTGAAAGAAGAGTAGAGTACATAACCTTGGAGAACTCGAGCACATAGGATACATTGATGTCGGTTCGATCTGAGTGAGCACAGACAATAGGTGCGGCACCAGCATTTCTCAGAGCTTCTCCAATGGATCGAGACTTGCAGGCAGCAATGAAGATTAGTTGAAAGACAGAAGCAAAGCCTTCGCCATCAGATCGATGACTTTGCATCAGTTTTTCGAGATAAGTGACGGTGATGGGCAAGGCAGTTCCCCATCCATCTTCAAAAGCGAGGTATCGTGGTCTGGCATGGCATGAAATGTGCAGACTCATGCACTGCTTGGGCTGAGTTCGTGCCAGTTGCAAGAAAGATCCAAGCTGCCTTGTAGTTCCAACTTCAAAATTAACTTGTGCTCTCCTTCGTTTCTGCTTGGGTGCCTCATCAAAGACTCTTTGAATGACGTTTTGTTCTTGTTGAATATCCAACGGAGACAAGTAGTTGCCATCCTCACTGCCATTTTCAAACGCTAGAGGTGACGCTTGAAACCAAACGACACAAGATTCAAATTCAGAAGCATCTTCACGGTCTTCGATGGTAGACATTTGGCTTATTGCTTGTATGCTTCGATAGCTTATGAGAAGTTGTATCAGAAACGGATTTGGCGGGATACATGTGCTGTACCACAGTGTCAAAGGTTGTATCTACGGGAGCTTCCAAGATTTTCTATTTACAATTCGTGTCGTCGCTTCGTCTCTAAACTACCGTACCGGTATCTTGTGTTAATTTTAACGAACGGCATAAAGAACAAAAGAACCAGCAGGGCACGTCTGACATTTTTGACATGCTTGTGTCTTGTGTCCCCACCAGTACAGTTGGAGGCAGACATGAATGTGGTTATTATGAAGGTGTCAAGAGACCAAGGGGCAATCTTTCCTCCTCGCCAGTTTCGATTCTTCTTCTCATTGCGATTAACCAATGCATGATGACAGAAATGCCTCGTTCTAACATACAATCCATTGATGGACATGTGTCACGTGCAGCTTTGCACGTCTTGCGTGGTCTTTAGTGGTCGGAGTGATCGTCTGAAAACTTTTGAAGCAAAAGGTTTGCGATATTATAATACCGGTAGAATGAATACATCGCGTCGCATTTTACATATTCGTTGCATCTAAAAAACGAATGAGTCTAGATCATCATGTCACTCCGCGATGCAGTAAGAAACCGAGATTTGGCACAGGTGACAGAACTCTTAGAGAATGGAGTTGATGTGGATCAGAGACTATTTGGAGGGGGGTCTACAGTCTTGCTTCTTGCATGTCAAAGCGGACATGTTGGAATTGTTCAAGTACTATTAGATGCCGGTGCCGATGTACATGCAACGAATCAAGAAAAGTGGACACCGCTACATTTCGCATGTCTCGGAAATCATGTGAATGTGGTTCGGCTACTTTTGGATCGAGGAGCCGATTTAAATGATGCCAGAAATGCGGAGAAGCGGACACCATTGCACGCCGCATGTGAACTTGGACTCTTGGGAGTTGCGAAAGAACTACTTGACCAAAGCGCTGAGTTGGATGCAAACGACCATTACAGAAGGACTCCCTTGCATATAGCATGCCTGCATGATCATTTCCATGTTATGAGGTTGTTGTTAGACCGCGGCGCCAATGTCAATGCAGTCAATGGATCGGTCTCTACACCACTACATGTTGCTTGCCACTACAATGTTCGTTTAGAAACCGTAAGACTTTTGTTAGATAAGGGTGCAGATGTCGGTGCCAAAACAGAAAATGGATCGACACCACTGTATGTTGCATGTGGGCTCGGACGATTGGAAATAGCGCGACTGCTAGTTGAACATGGCGCCGATATCGAAGCAAAGGCCTCTGGGGAAAAGACACCGTTGCACATTGCCTTTTCGAATTATAATGTAGATGTGGCCACAATGCTAATGGATCACGGGGCTGATATCGAAGCCAAAACTGGGGGATATACACCATTGTGCAGTGCGTGTAAAGCTGGTGAATACGAAGCCGCGAGGATACTGATTCACCGAGGTGCAAATGTTCATGCATCGTCACAGAAGGAATGGACGCCCCTGCATTTTGTGGTAGAGTGGGGTCATGACTCAGGGTTGGCTCGAATACTTCTTGATCAAGGAGTAAACATAGAAGCAAAAACGAACAAGGGTATGACTCCTCTACACATTGCCTCTTACAAGAACAAGTTGGAGGTAGCCCGCTTACTCGTACAAAGAGGTGCGAAAATAAATTCCAGGGCACATGATGGATCGACATCTTTGCATCTGGCATGTGAAAAGAATTGTTTGGCTGTAGCTCAGCTATTGTTACAGCGTTGTTCTAATGTGAGAGCGAAAACCAATGACGGTCTAGCACCGTTACATGTTGCGAGCGAAAAGGGACATGCAGGCATGGTCTGGTTGTTGGTAAATCATTGCCCGTGGTTGCTTTTGCGGGAATGATGCGTTTCCCAAAGTGGCTAGTCCTGTACTGTACTGCATAAATATTATGAACTGACTTGCCTGGTGGCAAAGATCTTGCCCCATAGCAGCAATATTATCGCATCAAGTAAAAGTAGTGAAATCAATCCTCTGACAAATCCAAGAGTCCCAATAAACCCAACTCCAGCCGCTGTTGCTGCGATGGCCGTTGCCTTGAGTTGTTGTACGGCTTCCATATGAATACCGAAGACCTCCTCTTCTTCCGCAACAGATATCAATGCACCAGATGAGCTCTCTTTCGAATAAAGTTGTTCATCATCTGGCTGTAGGGTCGTTTGGTAAACGCTAGAATCCTTCCAGTCGGTCGGACCACTCCCCGTGACTTCCACGGTGTATCCTCCCTCTACAGTAGTGGCAGCAAGTACCGCCTTAGCCAATTGACTTCGACACATTCCAGGACGACCTGCAATCCCAGCAAAGGTAAACGTGTCACCTTGAGAAAACGTCAATCCCATCGCCGCCGCTTCAGGGTACTTGTTCATCCAGCGATCGTCGCTGTTGAGTCCACCCGCGCGTAAGATTACATAGTTGATTTTGTTGATGCTGTCTGTTCCTAAAGATGATGGATTATTGGTATTGGATGATGCTACCGCCCGACGAAGAGCTTGTTCACCCAAATAGTGAGAGGCCATGGGAATCGTCTCTGGATAGAGCGTATTGAAGAGCAACGAGGCGATGCTATAGGGTCGTGTTGCCCAGGCGGTAGAAACCAGCACAATTTGCCGAATGCTTGGTGTTTGAATTGCTAGTTTGGCCACGGATTCCACGCCATAATAATTGACACTCTTGTAATCGGCCCCTTCACCGCCAGCCAAAAATACCAAATGTGTCAACGGTGGAGAAGATGGAGAAGTCTGAAATGCAGCTTTCACATCGGCCATCGAATTTAGGTTCCCTAGAACATATTCGATCACACAAGGTTCTCCATCGTCACCATCTTGTTGACTATACTTGGAGTTCTTGGCCTCAAAGAGTTCCCTAGCCTTCGCTTCGTCGCGGCAAAAGATCCGAAGATGAAATCCTTGCTCCAACAACAAATCGCTAACCAATTGACCGGTTCTTCCAGTAGCTCCAGTAATCAATGCTACAGGTGGAATTGACGGTTGTAGAGCACCACAATGTTGCCATGTGATTGCTAGAATCAAGCAAGATAGAATCAATTGTTGCCAAAACATCATGATTTTGATAAACCACTCGTACACTATAATGTATGAGCACCTGTTATGTCGGGTCTGACTAGTCAAAGATTTATTACGCCTGGATTTCAAATTTTTAACTGCTTCTCTCAGTGGCAATCCCAACGACCATGCTACTAGTAATCATGTAAAGGACCCAAGTTGTGTAAACTGTTTTAACAAGTAAAAATATAAGACGTAAAAGCACAATCGCCCATGTCAAGTTTCTTGTCCCCTATCTATCCTGTCTTCACAAATACAAAGGATCTACTATCTATATTTGTGATTCTTCTTCAAAGTGTAGAACAGTGATCTTCCTCTCTTGTGTACTCTTAGCTGCCATCATTTTCATGACGTGTTCCGCAGTGAATGATCGTGTATCAACGTTGTCCACAGAGATAATCAAGTCACCAGGGAATAGATGACCCTCCAAACTGCTTCCTGGTTTAACTGTGTGCACCGCCGGTCCATCTTTGGTAGAATGGATGACGATATTGAGTTTTCCTGGCGGCGCGTAGCAGTCGCGGCAGACAATGCTCGACATGACAGAGTCGTCCTTGCTTGAGTAGAGGTCCGATGGAGAATTCACATGATTATATACGTCTTTGTCGTTCGACGCGTAAGAAAGGGAATCAGTGGAATGCTGATGCTGGATCGGAATTGAAATGTTCGGAGTCGTCGTAGGGTATTGTTTGGCTGCAGCGATTCTTTTTTCTATCCATTCCGTGTCTTCTTCCAGATGGGGGCTAAATTCTTGGTTGGTTGCATTGCCATTTCTCGCCGCGGTATCGCCTCGCTGTCTAGAAACCTCTTTCGGCAATGCTACAACATCTGAAATGGTGGAGTTACCTACAGAGTTGTTGTCGTACGATTTGTAGGACCACTCTGAAGGGTCCATGGCATTCGCTTGATACATGGCAGATCCATCAACGCCGTTATTTCCAGCGTGACGTCGACCACCAGATGGATAGAAGATCTCATGAGTCATTCCTTCGATGAATACAGGACGCTTTCTATCTGGAGTTTCTAGGCCTTCGTCCTTTTTCTCTTCACTATAGACGTCGGGCGTTCGAAGATTGACATCTTGGAATGGGTGACGTTGGCTTTGGGGATCGTTGCTTGGCAGATATGCTGGTTTTCTAGCGTAGTTTCTGGTACCCCCATTGCTTCCCTGCCCAGGGGCCATAGCACCACTGTTTCCCATTCGTTGATATCCTGCAGATGGACTATTGGAAGAATGTCTGCTGTGGTCATTGATCGGTGTTGACGGTCTACTTCTTGTAGGAGTCGATGGCCTACTTCGATTCGGAGTTGAGTTTCGACTCTGGCTACTAGACCTATGTTTGCTTGGTGTGCCTGATCTGGATCTAGGCCGGAAAATGTCCTTGGCTTCGTTTCCAGTGTCTATTCTCCTCTCTGGTGATCGTCCAATCCGTTCTTGATTATTCCTCCCGCCTTCAACGGCACCTCCTGTTGGAGCGCAATGGAACATACCCATCAGCCCACCTGGCGACGTCGATTGTGTCTTCCTTTCCAAACTTGTGCTCCTTGGGGTTGGATCTCTTCCACCACCATTTGAAGTGCATGCTGTGAAGTTAGCAATATCGGAAAATGCATTTCTGGAATTGCCAGGTCTTGGGGGTTGAGCCTGGCGTTCAACGAGTGTTTCACCATTTCCGGTTGTATGAGCCCCAGTCCGGGCCGTGTATGCTGCAATCTCTGCAAAAGAATTCTTAGAGGAGCTGTGGCTCTCACTCGTATCACTTGAAGATGATCCATCTCTTTCAAATACAGCGGCCGGAGGCAGTGGGCGCCCATCAGTTGGGTTTGCGTTCCCATTGGTAGGAGCATACAAATCTTCATTCTCGTTCATAAAGTTCAACAAGTTGTACATGCGATTGGACGATGGAACTGTAGCTTGACTTGCAGCACCACTAGTATTTGCTGGTGCTGTTTTCAATCTTTTTGAAGCATCGGCTATGTTATCCGAAAAGACTGAGTCTTGCGATCCAAGTTCGGAGACGCTGCTGGAAGGGAACTCAGGCGAAGGTGGTCGATGACTATCGAGACTCTTATCAAAACTGAAGGCCCCGCCTTCAATGTCTGTAAGTATTTGATCTCCTGATTTGGACAAGTCAGGATTTGAGCGTTTTCGTCTTCGCACCAAGAGGAATAGAATGACGGCAAGGAAAGTTGCTCCAATCAAAATAGCCGGAACTGCAATTTGTTCTGGGGTCAATGCTGATTCATCTGCAGGTGGTTGAACATCACTGATCACATCGCTGACAGCGACCTTCTGCACCGGCGATGTCGAAGGTGCCAAGGAGGCGCTTGGTGCAGCTGTCGGGATCTCTCTTCTATAGGCTTCCGTCACAGTGTAGAAGTCTGCACCTTCAAATCTGGTCAAATTGGTAACGAAGAGACTCAAATCGGACATGACTTCTCTTATCACCACTTCGAGCTCTGCAATGTCTGGAGATGGTTCGTTGTCAAAGGTCATCTTGATTTCCATCAGCATTTCAGTCCCCATTTTGTTGATCTGTCCAGATGGTTCAATAGTGGCTGGATATCCGATCAGAGAAGAACTGACTGAATCCAATTCATTGTTTTGAGGTTCGTAGATTGCGTTCATTTCAGCCAAAAGAAAGTTGTTCATAGCCAATCGGACCACAGGAAATGAATTTTCCTCTATTTCCCCTTGTGTCTCAAAGATATCCAGAAAGAATGCTGTCATGATTTTGCTTCTTCCATCATCAGAGTGAGTGAGAATACCCTGACGCCCTTTGCTAGGATTGTTTCTTGGGTGTCGACGAAGTGATCGAACACCAAAGTTTGTGGATTGTATATCTCCATACACCATGCTCACGGGGATGACGACGAGTAGCGGTGCGAGTGTTCTCCTCATGATTGCAGTGTAGTATTATGTGAGATGAAGAATCTGTTCCCAACCTGCACCTACTGTAGTCGTTGCTTCTTCCAATAACTTGAAGCAAGGAGCTTGAGGTATTGTCTGTCCCGCAGTGAGGAAGGCTGCTCGTTTGGCTACCTAGAGCACAGCACAGGAAGCCTTCTTTGAAATCAGAATACCCGACACTACTAGTTTCAAAGTGGTAGGTAGTTTATGTGAACCGGGAAAAAGCAACGGTAAAAAAAAACGGTCAAAATTCAAAATTACTGCGATGTCGCAGCTTCTGTCGTTTTGTTCGTGTGTTAGACTAGTCCGACCCATCCACCCGACTGTCTGACTCCTCATCAGTACCAGTACTGTACTGTATTGAAAAAGGCTTGTATACTTTGAGAGAACGTTGATATTCGAAAACCTATGTTAGACATTAATATACAATCTTGTTTTCGTGGCGCTCTATCTATATGAGTGCCCGTTGATGATTGCTGCCCTTCGAAGACTTGATTTGAAAGGACAAGTCATCTAAATCCATATCAACTGGGCCCGCACGAAAATCAAGCTCGCCACTACTGGCACTGCTAGTAGGGCTGGTGGATCCAGTGTGAGATTCAGTGAGGTAGTCGTCAGGGTCAGCGATTCCGCTGTATCGCTCGTTCCTGTTTCCGAACTGGAATCTTGGGGATGGTTGACGTAGTTTGCTTTCGGGTCGGGCCTTATTCTTTCCCTTGCGAATCTCCAAGCCAGAATCTGGATGCACCTTCTTCGCTTGAAGTGACGAGCGCGACGGAATGGAGTGCACTGATTCATCGTCTTCTTCGATTTGTCCCAAACCATTCAGTTGGACATCGTCTAGCAAGGAGACGTCCTGACCATATGGAACAGATGCACTACTACTGCGACGGGGATTCTTGCGGCCTGTTGGTGTGGAAAATGAAGTCTCCGTGGTTTTGTTGTAGTTCGAAAGTCCCAGACTGGCTTTGGACATTAATGACATGGCACCTGAATCAGTAGAAATCATAGACATATCGTTGTTGTTGTAGGAATACTCAGACTTGTCCGGTGACGGCGGGTGGTCATTGAACAAGCTAAGCTGTAGCTTTTCCATCTCGTCTCTCTTTTCTTGCTTCTTCATCTTTTGATTTTTCTTCTTTTGCTTCTTCGTCTGCTTTTGTATTTTTCGATTGGATTTATTGGAGACATCTATCGACTGAGGGCTCACATGACTCGCTTTCCTCGAACTGTAACACCAGCAACAACGACATGCAACTACACATATAATGGCAAGGATGATACCGGTTACAATGGCCACACCATACACCATGATAGCCATCCATCCAGTCAAAAGTTCATCGTTGTTGACGTCGTTGGCGTCGTTGGCACTCTCCGCGGGCTCCTCTTCAGAACTCAAATCTTGTACCAGTACGTTGTCCCGAACCGCAATTTCAATGTTCTGAAGAGATTTCAAGAAGTCATTGTTTGATCTCAAGAGTGCCTCGAGGAACTTGCCAAGATTGCGGCCAGCAAAAGCATTTTCTACCAGCTTTTCCACTTGTGTTGTCGGAGGGGTGGGCTCAACGGAAAACAACAAAATACCAGCAAACTCCAAGTGTGCTGTTTTGGTATCGTCGGATTCGGTTTGAATGTCAAAGGGACGCAGTCTTAGTGTCACTGATTTGAAATAGCGACTATCAATTTGATAGTAGGCATTAAAGTAGTCGATGAGGTATTTGGTGGTGATCGAGAGCATATCCTCAAATAAGTCGGCGTCGTTGTTGTTCATCGTTTCGGAATTCAGATGAATGTTAATTTTCCCCATTTCCACAGTCTTTGCTGAAGCACTGTTGAACGGAAGCAGATGGCATGATAATAGAAATAGAAGGAGCCTCTTCATCGTTGAAGCCTAGGCGTAGATAGAGGTAGACGTAATAGCGGTGAATAGAGTTGTTTTCTTCATGCATCATCATGGAAGCAGAAACAAGGAACCGCCAGGAGCTAAATATTTCAAAACGTGAAGAAAAAATAACGTTCGATGGGTTGAGTCGAGTCAGTCAAGTGTACACATGATGTATTAGAGCTCGTTATCTTCGTCTACCGGTGCAGTGTACAGTACCGGTATGGTATCAACATGTTGGCGTATAGTTTATTTTCTGAAGGCTGCAATGTCTGACATGTTTTGTGTTGAAAGCATTACGAGTTGCGATCAAAGTAGCTTTTTGTTCGAAACCAGAATAGACCAATCAAAATATACTAGGACCTACATGTACTACAGTAGGTGCAGATTCTCCGGAAGTTGAAAGTGATACAAGTAATAGTCCTTATAATACAATTTGAGTTCAACCAACATCTACGTCGAAACCAGTTCTACCGTCGCTGTCATTGATACCGAATCCTTGGAACTCGATGGCTCGTCTCCGAATGCCGCCAAACGGTACTCCCCCTTCAGAACTTGATCGTAAATGAACATTTGTAAATCTCCCGGTGTATATGGCCACGAGGAATTTGCGGGGTCGGAGCAAAATCGATCGGCTAGCTCTTGTACAGTAGCTGGTAGGTATGAGAGTATTTCTCGTTTCAATGTCTCCTGAGACTGCCGGAATTCGTTCTTAGCCTTTTCTCGTTTTGCCATTACGAGCAAACGAGTCAAGGGTTTGTTCTTCCTAATGGATTCGAGACTGACATTCTGTGAAAACATTTTCATTCCAAGTACTTTCCGCCGAAATTTGTCACTATGTTCAGGGGCGAGCTGTACCAGCGGTCCCGATTTGGCACAAAATACGTTAAAGCCAACAATCACACGGAGTTGATCTCCATGAATCTTTTCCACTTTTGTGCTTCCGTGGGGAAGATTGCCAAGATGACATGTTAGTTGGTTGTACTTGTATGGGAGGGAAATAACGCCAGGGTCTTTCATATCTACTGGTTGTCGTTTCGCTTTGTAGCCGGTTATTTCATAGTGTGGAATTCCTTTCAAGCTGACATAAAAGTCTCCACCATCAATTTGATCTTTCGTACACTGTAAAGTGCCTGCCAATAGAGGCGGTACAATTATATTTCGTTCGTAGCGTATCTGTTCGGCATAGTCGAGATGAAACGGAACAGAGGTCTTTGAATCGATGAAAGATTGTATGGTATAGAAGAGCAAATGATAAGCCGAGTTGACAGACGATCGAAGCCAAAAGTTCGCAACAAGCACACTTACGCCAGATGAAGCTGCCAAACCCCATACGGCTATACCATGAACCTCTTTCAACTGTTCTCGAGAGAACAGAGGCTGTGAGTTACTTTTGCTTGGCGGGTACTGCTTCCAGAGTTTGGTTCCTTCACCTAGAGCCAGCCTCAAGTATTCTGCTGTTATCTTTACAACTATCGATGATTCATTGGCATTACTGTTCTCCCAGCACCGTTCTATTTGCTCAATAGTTACATAATCCCCCCAAGCATTGTTCCCTTTAGATTCGGGATCTGAACCTGCAGTTTTGGTATATATGGCATCTATAATATCAGTGTCTGCAAAAGCATCGTTGTAGACGTGTACCACTGGTTCTTGTTGCTGGAACATGTCGTACTGCACAATTTTTGCTTCTCTAATTGAATCTTTTAGATTTTCAGGAATGTGACCATCATCAAAGCTGCTTTCAGTGGCGCCGTATGATCGCCAATCGCTGGATAGCATAGTACTTGTAGTGTGGTCTGGCATTGAAGAGGATGAGGACAAGGAAAACACTTTTCAAATTTTGGAATTTGCTCTTTGGCGACGACTGACTGACTCCATCGACTGTCTTGTAAATAACCCGGAGAGTATCAACCTTAACGAATATTCGACTCCATCGACTACATCCAAAATGGCTCTGGAAGCATCTGCTCTGGAAATTTTGGGTTATTCTTCGGCATCACCCAAAAGTCATCGACAGACAAAACAAAAAAGTAGTGCCAGTGCCTCACCATCTTTCCTCCCTGTCGATCCAACTTGATACAATGAACAAATTCTCCTTGCTTGCTTTTTTCCTTGCTGCCGCCGTTTTCCAGTCTGCTGATGTCAATGCCCAGACGACGCAGGTCTGTGAGGAAGCGTGCGCCGAAGACTTGAGAATCAACTGCGACGATTTGCTCGCTCAATACACATTTCAAGGAAGTTGCTGCTCCTTGACGCAGATTACTGCCTACGATGGCTGCCGTGTGGAAGTGGGCTTCGGAAACTGCTACTGGTTCCCCAAGTGTGAGGAATGTCCACTGCGTACCGAAGGCCGATGGAATAATATCAAATGCGGTTTGGAATACCAAGGCGCTGAGGGTTTTGCATGTCCAGCCTCCGAATATCCTACCGTCTGGAAGAATCCTTACCCTGAAGGTCCTTGGAACGACTACTCGTGCTCTCCTACTGCGGCTCCAGCGGTTCAGACTGCCCCACCCGATTCCGCCTCAGCTTCCACCTCGGTCCGTATGATGGCAGCGTTGGGAGCTGTCGTTGCAGTGGCACAAATGTAAAACTTTGGGGTAGTTCACTATAGTTTGAATGTCGCCTTGTCGCTACTTCTAAGACGTTAATAAGTATTTGTTTGTTTGGGTGAAGCATGATGCCTCGAAAAATGTGCTAGCAAATCGACTGTTCTTGGTAGTCTCGACTTAGAATCTTGTCTCTACTAGCCTTACAAGCCCTAAACATACTTCGCCTTTAGTGTTCTCCAGGCGGCTGGTGCCACGCGCCGAAACAGATGTTTGTAAAGTGCAGCGCTCCAAAAATTTGAGAACCTCTTGCACTATGACTTTGCTTGTTGGATACTCTCTTCAACGAAGCTACTGCTCATTGAAAAACAAGTCTGTCTACAATAGTTACCTTGCTAAAGTCGGGTTCGGAAACTGCTACGGCTATGGTGATTTGCTGCCTCCTCTTCATGAAGGTTTTATAAACTTAACAGATCTCAAAATAAAATCATAAATTCAAGTATTGAACTGTGTCAGGCATAGCACCCTAGCCCCAACGATACATCTAGACTTCAGATTTGGTTTCCGATGCTTTGCTGGCCGCTGAAGACCCCTCGTCACTGTCTGAGTCTGATTCGGAACCATCAAACTGCGGACTCTGAATGGTCAGTCGAACAATGCGCATGTTCTCGGATTCTTCTTCCTCGGCATCATCTCGTTGTTCGTCAGTGGCCAATAGCTTGGCAACGTCTGAGGCTTCAAGTCCGCGGGTTTCGACATTGTTCACGGCAAGAATGTAGTCGCCTACAAAAATTTGATCCAAAAGTGGGCTCGTTTCCTTGATATCTTCAACCATGGGAAAAGTGTCGTGACTTCTGGCACCCATTAGACCAATTCCAAGTGTCACACTGCTATTATTTCCAGGTGCATAGTCGACGTGGCGGATGCAAGCTTGCATGCCAACAACCTCCTCAATCTTCTCCAGCATTGTATTGTGCATGCTACTGGTATACTCGTGGACGGGAAGAAGATCTCTAGAATAGAGTTGCTCCAACTGCGCCAATTCGTTCTGCTTTGAACCTTCTTGCTCGGCCAATGTCTCGGTCGTTCGTTGCAGAAGCGTAGGAGGAGGCAAGCAGTCGTCGCTTTGCACGCCAGAGGAGTCGTCACTCGAAGCAATCGGGTAATCATCCTCTGGACTTGGTTTTGCTGATGTTAGAGACTGGATTGGAGTGCGATAGATCGAGTCCGGGTAGTTGGTATTGCCTTGTACAGGACTTGTGGGTTGCTCCGAGGTTGCATAAACGGATGGTGAACCAAGACTGGCTGTTGGACTGGTCATCGATTTGGCCAATGATTTGCAATGACTTGGAGAGATAATGTCTTCTTTTGTTGTTGTCAGTTTACCAGGTGCTGTCTCGACACTGTGAATGGAGCTGGCCATGGACATGTTGTCATTATGGGCGCTGTGTTGGCTTCCTTGCGGAGATGAGCAGGGACTGATACCCAATCGAGGAGCCGAACGCGACGACAGGTTGGCAAATGCTGTAGATAGGGGTGTGCGTTGGCTTCGTGACCTTGAGTAGCTTCTAGATCTGTGAGATACAGAAACGGACTCGGCATCGTCAACAAGATAAACATCGTCGTCCATGACTGAGCCAATTTGGGATCCGCTGCAGTCCCCCTCAATGGTCCGAAAACTTGGGCTGTCCATGCCTTCTTCCGCAACGTCTCGACACTCACGAAACTTCTTGAGCCTCTTCAATTCCAAAAGATATGCTAGGTTGGTCCCCTGTGGTATCTTCAGTTCCAGCAAGTACGACAGATCGGCGCCTTGCGAGACTCGATGAGACTCTTGTAGTTCAGTGACTTCCAATGAATGCTCCAAGTCTTCGGATTCGGCGGCACGCAAGCATCCAAGACTTGTCATCGTTGATACTGAAGACTCCGAAGCCTTATTTTCAACAAACTGTGGTTGATACTTCTCTGCAGGAGTTCCACTCGTGTGAGTGCTGATAATCTCACTCGATTCGGTCCGTTCGATGTGCTTGGACGATGCCGTTTCCTCTCGTGCCCGACGCCGCTCCTCTCTTTCATCAAGCAGTTGTTGATGCTTGCAACGATCTCTCAAGTCAGTAACAAAGAGCAGGATGGCGCAGATAATCACGCTACTCGCCACCCCTACAATGACAGCAGGAATGGTGTCTTGAGAGCTGACAGATCGATCAAACTGATCATCTTGTGGTTGCGGGGTGACGGAAGGTGCCTGTGTGACAGCTTGGTCAGCCTTGGGAGAAGCAGGTAAGATATTTATCCGATAGTTGCGAAATACTGCGGTCTTCTCTTCTTACCTGATCATCTTGTTGGAGTCCACGCCTAAGGAATTGGGTTCTAGCGGAGAACTGGTTGACATTATCCAAAGCCAACACAGGTGAAATGAGCATAGCAGCTACAGAAAGGGCAACTGTCATCACAAATGGTGGTTTCATATCCATCTTTCGAGGTCGAATCATCATTTGGTCTGTTTCGATCAATCGAAGTATGCGAGTTTTGCTTCACCAATCTTGCTTTTAAAAAAATAAGAGGGAGTCTCGACGAACGTTTATTCATGAGGAAGACTCCCAACAACTGTTGGCTTCCTCATCCTTCTCCAAAGCTTGGAGTCTCACTATCACATACGATGGCTGCTTCATGTTGATCAGAAAAAAACCAAATTGATTGCATATCATAACGCAGGAGGAGTTGTCATCATCAGAAGCATAAAATCCATATCCACTTTCACGCAACGAAGATCGTGTTTATGACTCACTGGACTAATATCTTTTCAAGTCGAATGAATCAATATGTTTAACGTTGGGATGGCGAAAGCTGATCCTACTAGAGTAGTAGTACATTCCGCACGTTTTCTATTTTAGCTTAAAGTCACGATTCTTCTTTATCAGAGCCAAGAAAAACCCTCCGGTATCCCGATCTTGGGGCCATAACCGCATGCACTTTTCTAGGTGAAGGTCCTTTGAAGATTCATTTGAAGGTGGCCACATGGTCGGTGAGATTGTGCAAGTTGGTGGCTGTGATGTCGCAGACGCGTAGGAGTCGTGCCAAGTGATTTTTGGGATATCTTCTGCGTCGTCAATGTCAATCTCACCCTCGGAGCTATCACCTTGGTCGTCGGCTCGGAACTCTGCCACTTTCCAGGATGATATTCCTTGGCGTCTCACGAGATCGCCGGGCAAGGAAGGCCAGTCCAGTAGCTCTACAATTGGACTGGGACGCTTCTTTTTCGTCCCGTCCTTGGAGTCTTTGGATGCTTGAATCGTTGACAGCGCTGCGGCGACAACAGCCTCGTCTTCGATTGGATTCAACGTGCAAGTACTGTAGCAAACTACGCCGCCTACCTCCACCAGTTGCAAAGCGCGAATCAAGATTCGGAGCTGCAAATCGTGCAAGTCGTTGCCGCAATTCGGTTTCCACATTGGCAAAATGTGCTTGTCTTTGCGGCATGTTCCGTCCCCAGAACACGGAACGTCGCAAAGGACCGCATCGAATTTAAGTTTGGATTTTTCTCCACTTGATTTCGACTTGGTGACTGGTGCTTGCAATCTAGAACCATCTTGACAACTAAAATGAAGACGCTTCAAGAGACTTGAAGACACCCCACTGCGTCCTAGAGCTTGACGCAGCGTGATCAGTCGATTCTCCGAAACATCGTTCGCTACAACCCTTCGAAGAAAAAAGATGTTAGCAAAGTACTCAAAGCAAAAGTGAGCATATGCTCAGCTCTACTCTGATAACATACCTTCCGTTCTGGCCCACAATTTCGAGAGCTTGAAGTGTCTTGGAACCTGGGGATGCACAGACGTCCAACACCTTTGCGCCAACTCGAATCGCGCCGACATCATGAAGAGCAACGACTGGGAGCATACTGCCGATTTCTTGTCGAGCAAGTACACCATTTTGCGAATTTTCTTGCAAAAACTCCTTTAGGTCTGGAGAAATACGGCTCAGATTCTCCTTGCACAAGACGTCACTAGGACGGTTCTTGGATCGGTACAAGGTTGTATTGCCAAACTGAACTGCCTCCACCAAATCCGAGAACTCCGCTAAAACCTCTTCAGCAACTTCATTATCCATCTGGCGTCGCTCCGACGCCGTTTCAAACTGCCTCATCCGAAAAGAGAGCGGTAGCGGCTGGGAGAAAGCCTTCAAGAAAGATTGAAATTCGACATTGTTTCTGTGGCAAGGACTATCATCCAACATCTCGAATTTTGAGTAGGCGGACTCCAGCAGGGATGGAGGACTAGAAACCTCAGTTGGCGAAGAATCCGTCGTCATAACTGCAAGTGCACTCTCGTCGACTGTCTTGGAATTGGTATTCTGAATCTTTCCGCCCTTTTTCTTCTTGTTTCGTCTTTTGGCTGCACGCGAGTTACCACCACCTGATTTGGGCTGCATCCCTTCACCAGTTTTGGGGCCAATTTTATGTCCCTCTTCTTTCGACGAGGTAGCGTCACCACTTTTGACTCCTTCTGCACTGGATATCGTTCCGATGGGTTGATTCATGTAATACTGGACAAATAAGGAGTATCCCGCATTCGATCTTCGAAACCAAACATTCTCATGTTTATTCTGTTTGCCTCTGGCTTGAGAGAGAGGATTCTTGTTCCGCTTTCGTTTCTTCTGTCCCTTTGTGGTTTCCATGTCGTTGTTCGTTTCGATCATGATCAAAGATGAATGGGTGTTGGAGTGAAGTGTTTTTGCTTTTGGATTTTGGTTGATGATGGACGGGTCGGTTGAGTCCATTGTGGGGGAGGTAGACAGACGACTAGACGTAGAATTCGCGGAACCCAAAATTGATGATTCCTCACAAAATTGTCCAAAGTCTTGGGAGGTCAAATTCTCTCTTAGTTTCTCTCGAGCAATTGCTCTCTCTGTCAAAGGATCCACCCCCACGACGATGAGCCAGATAACTGAATCTTGTGGACCAATACCAGAAAACGAGAGCAACAATATCCTAAAGCGGTCTCTCAAAGCCGCTTCGAAATACTTCAAGCAAAACTTTCTTGACACTCGAAGGAGTGAAACAATTACATTGTCAATTCCAGCAGAACTGTTGGAGAGTGGCAACAACATGCCGATTGACACTGTAGAGCTTACGAGACAATGCGAGCTCTACGTGAAGAAGAAACTGGAGAAAAGTTTTCGGATGAGCAGCCCAGACGTTGTCGAAGTTGCTGTCGACGATGACGGGTCCATAAAAGAGGAGTCAAGACGTGATAGAAAAAAGAAGCTCCGAAGAAATGATACAGCATCTTCGACACCCACGAGTAGCCCCGACAGAAGTGGTCACAAGAGCAAAAATTCCGCACATTACGAAAAGCCTGATCCACCAGCACAGAAGAAAGGTGAACAACAGGTAGTTCGAGATCCGTTCTTCCAGGCTCGAGATCGGTGTATCCAGAATTTCAATGATCTGGCAACTCGAGGTATCCAAGCTTTCGATGATTTAGCTTCTCGTTGCTATCAGATTTTCCAGGGTCTAACTAGGCGTCAGCTCATGTACATTGCTGCCGGATTAGTCCTTTTTATCATAATTATCATCGTGATTGGCGTTACAACTGGAGGTGGATCGCCGACAGTCCCAACAACAGGATCAGGCAGCCCTGCAGCGTCTCCTATTCCTGGTCAATATTCCGGCTCGGAAGAATTTTTACGGGGAGTACTTTTTGACATGGAACCAATTCAAAAGGATGCTTTTCATTGGCTACTGAATATTGACTCTTGGAAACCTGCTAGGGATGCCACAAATATCGAGCAACTTTGGATCGAACGATATGTACTGGCTGCGTTCTACTTTTCAACCATCACTTCGGAAATAAAATGGAAAAACGAACAAAATTGGATATCCGATAAACCAGTCTGCAGGTGGTTTGGGGTGAAGTGCTATGCATCTGGAGAAGTTGCGGATCTCACTCTATGTAAGAAATGAATGTTGATTGATTGATTCATTCGAAAGTCAAGGGATTAACACGACCTGACCTGTTTTCTTTCATATGTACAGCTCATAACGAAATCGTTGGTCGGATATCTACGGAACTTGGGAAACTCAAAAGCCTCAAGAGGTTGAAACTGGGTACGTTAAGAAAATGGCATTGCACAGCGCTATCAGATTGCCGTGCGATGATCTCACACTAGTATACATTGTGTTTCAGATTCAAATGAGTTTGAAAAGGGTATTCCCAGCGAGATTGGTGGCCTCGTAGAACTTGAACACCTTGATCTATGTGAGTGTGGGTCTGTTGCGGAATTATTCAACGGAAGGAGCTAATGTATTTCCGTTTCTATTTTAATATACCAGACTTCAACATGTTATCCGGAACATTGCCGAATGAGATTGGGATGCTGTCGAAACTCACAGGGCTCTATCTAAGTAAGTAGGTTGTCGCTACTTAAGCGTCAAAGAGACCCATTTGACCTGACTAATTCCTTGCATCATAGGAGGCAACCAGCTTTCTGGGCAACTTCCTGACACTTTTGGTGCTTTGACGAGCCTCACAGCTCTGCAGATTTGTAAGTAGAGGAAATTGAAATGCTCTCTCTCTCTCTCTCTTTCTCTCTCCATGACTCGCGACTAACGGAGCGGATTATTTTGGGTGAGACAGCCGAAAACAAGTTTAGGGGCCCCATTGGGAGCCATCTTGCTTCTCTTCGAAATCTTGTAACAGTTGTAATTGGTACGTTGGCTGTAAACTGATACTGATACTGGTCGCACTATCTCGATGTAAACTCACTTACGAACTGGTGCCTCGATAGACAAAAACCGATTCTCGGGAAGTTTGCCTTATGGACTGGGGAAATTGACAAAACTGAAGTGGCTCAGAATTGGTACGTATGCGTGAACAAAGAATGATGAAAGAGCTCAGAAACGGCTTCGCTGACAGATTGATTGATTGATTGATTCTACTCCTTTCTGAAACACGACGCACAGAGGAAAATGAAATTACAGGTAGCATCCCAATTTCAATTGGTTATCTCACCGCTCTTCAGACCGTCATCCTTGGTAACAACATGATCACGGGAACTCTACCGCGTGATTTGTCGGGTCTGACAAAGCTTCATCAACTTGACGTCCGTAAGTACTGACCAAGTTGGCTGTGTGTGACAATATCAATGATCTGTCTTTTCTGACACTGTCCAATTGGTGCAGGATGGAACAAGATCGAAGGTACAATCCCACCTGGACTTAAACGGCTTAGCAACTTATGGCATCTAAATCTCTGTAAGTTGTCGAATGATTGATTGAGATGTGCACGATAATGTCCAATTTTCTGACAGCTTGTCGTGATACCCTTCCTTGATTATTTGACAGCAACGAATAAGTTCGACGGAATAGTACCCGAGCTCCCAGCTAGTCTGACGAAGCAAGACTACAAGAATGGGCCATTCTGTTCACTTGGTATGTTGACACAAGGGAACCACGATATCATATATAGATCAACGAAAGTCTTTTCCTAACCATTTGATCTGCTTGCTTCCAATCAGCTGGCAATTATCTTGCCGACATCCAAAATGGAGACCTACTCGGGTGTAAGATCAACGGACAAAGGAGTTGAAGAAGAGGAAGAAAAAAGCCAGCCACAACACCAACGAAGTAAAATTTTAGCAATGTACAGTACATGTATAGAATGTGGCTCGGGAACCATTAGTAAGCAAGACAACTCATTCAGAGACAAAAGGCTTTGAAACACAGATGATTGATTCATTCAATTGATGGTATCTTTCATTTTTTTTAAATCCAAAAACTCAAAATCGATTGCGTCGCTCGAAATATACAAATTGCAACCAACAGTTCAGGGTAAAATACAGTAGAGTAGTCCTCCACAATCAAGTTTGTTTTGTCCTGATCGTTTTGTGCTTAGGATTGTTGGCACTGCACCTGCTGTGAACCGCCCTCTCCTCCTTCGTCGGAATCATATGCTCGATCGTGGTTTGCTACTCCCCCCTTGCCAAAATTCTTCACGTCGCCTAGTTCCAAATGTGCTACCTCAGCCACTTCAGGATCATATTCAATTGCCATGGAGGCCCCAGGCAGTATCTTTCGCAACATGTCTATTTGGTCTGGTTTCAGATCACCATCTTCCGGGAATTCGACCGTGAATAGCACATATAGATCACCCTTGACAAACGGATTCCCATGGGAAGGCATACCTTCACCCTGTACGATCTTTACAAACGGTGTCTTGTTGTCCTTTTCTGCTTTGATAATTTCACCCGAACGCGACTTGATGATAATTTCCCGATTGTCCAAATGGGTAATCCTCCATTCAAAACCACAAAGTGCTTCGTTCAGCGAGATAGTCTTAGTAATTAAAAGGTCTGCCCCCTTTCGCTTGAATAGTGGATGTGGTTTTTGCTGAATGACAAAGTTGACATGTCCCGCCTCCATGTTGGGCTTCTCATCGGCCTTGTTCCGAAAAACAATTTTCGCTTCATTTTTCATTCCCTTCTCAATCAAAACTTCCAAAACTTCCCGTTGTCGCTTTTTGGGAGCCATGTATCCTTCCCCGGTGCAAGCAGGACACTTGCGTCGCACTTGTTGGACCATTCCTATCGCAATTTGTCGCAGTTCCACTACTGCGCCAGATCCACTGCAATTGGTGCACATTTTGGGTTCCCCGTCCAAGACTTGTCGACTGACTGCCATCTTGACCATCTTTCCATTGTACAAATCCTCCAAGGAAACCTGAAGCGGATGATTTACATCCTCTCCTCGTTTGGGTCCCGATGATCGACGTCCACCTCGACCACCACCGAAGAACATGCTAAACAAGTCTTCATGTCCTCCAGATCCACCAGCACCTCCTTCCAAACCTTCCAAACCGTACCGATCGTATTTGGCCCGCTGTTCGGGATCGCTCAAAATTTCGTAGGCCGCATTGATTTCTTTGAATTTGTGTTCGTCCCCACCCTTGTCTGGATGATGTACGACGGCCAATTTTCGATACGCCTTTTTGATTTCCTTGGCATCGGCTGATTTGTTCACCTGCAATTTATATTGTTTGAATAGTGAGTGAAGTGTTTTGGAATAAAACACATTGAACATATTGCTTCCAAACGTGACAATGGTGTGACACATCACACAAACCAACACGTACCCCTAGAGTTTCATATAGTTTTGTCGTGTCGGCATTGGAAGAAGAACCTCCAGGTCCACCATCCATACCTCCATTCTGAAATTGATCAAAGGGATCCCCACCAAAGAACATCTTGCCGTTTTCAAACCTACAGGTATTACCGAGGCCTCTATCGTCCCACTTTGGTTTCGAGTTACGCGGTGTGAAGTGGGAGCTGGATTTTCGTGCATTTTCATTTTCGTGCATTTTTTCACGCCACCAAGACTTCGAAATTCTGCTCTTCAACATTCCCTTCTAACCTACCGGTAGACGAAGCCCGGCAAGATTAGAACTCTCGCACGGATGGCCAGACGTGTGCGATATTTTTGGCACGCACGCCAATAAAGACTGACGTTTGAATGTTATTACTTATGAGTGCGATATTTTTTGCAGTCTCAAAGCGTGGATCATAAACACAAGGTAGCACAGCACGTGCTATTTACCTTGCACTCTCGGAAGACCGTGCACACTACATTGTGCAGCATGGTACTAACAAGCTAGCACAGTACGATTGCACGCGGAAAAAGACCCAAAGAGATTTGCTGTGACCCGGGTAATCGAGGCTGTTTTGCGACTAGTCAACGTAGAAAACTTCGTACTGCTTCGCGACTAGGCAGTGCTGTTCAATGCACAGTGAACGCCAATTGCATTGTCACGGTTGACTGTAGGTGACATTCACAAAGTAGCAACATCATGGCAAAATCAAGTGCTGCAAAAGACAGCAACGAGGCTTCCAAGAAATCTCCGGAAGAAGCGGATCATACCAAACCAGACTACGGTCCTTGGAAAGAACGAAAGCGACCGCCTGGTTCTCAAGCGGGACGCTACAAGCGTTTTGATAAGTCCATTCCGAGTGGTGCCGAGCGCGTGTTGGTTCCAACCAAGAACGATGTTGTCTTTGGTAGAGGTAAGGGCTCACACGATCACCCTGGAAACAGACGAATGCGAGAGATCATCCGTCGCCATAAGAAAGACTACAGCGCCATTCATCGATCCAAAAAGAGACAAATTGCAGAGCTTGTATATTCCGAAATCACGCAAAATGGTGCGAGGTTTCTACACAGGAAAAGAGGTGAAGAAGCCTATGCAGTGGTGGATCTCAACCTCGCTTTGCAAAAATTGAGCAACACGCTGCGGTGCCGCAAGAGTTGTTTGATTGGTGACGAGGATGAAAACGAAGAAACTGTAGCGGCGTCTTCATCCGCAGCCTTTGCTTCGGCTCCTGGGGCCGTTACTATTCAACCAAGACGGGACGCAGCCGGATTCCCTGGTGCCGTTCCACCAGCAGTATTGGCGCCACCCGTTGGTGGTCTCGTCTCCGCTGCTGCGTTGCATCAGGAAGCACTTAGTGCCGGTGCTGCTTCCATGACAGCGCAGGATTCGTTGTTGCGCAGGAGGTACCTCGCAGGGCTTGCAAGACCAGAATATATGCTGCCACCAACGAGTCTTGCGGCAGAACGTGAGCTGTGGATGGGCACATCATCTCTTGCCGCTGAAAGAGAGCTGCTTTTTCGAAGGTCTGCGCTTGGTCATCCATATGGTGCAGGTGGTGCTGGATCACTTTTGGGAAGCTCCTTGCTTGCCTCTGATCCATTGCTCTCTGCTCCCCCAATGTCAGCTCACGAAAGGTACAGTGAAATGATGGCTGCGGAGCAGGAATACCTTTTGGCCCGAAGACGATTGAGAAATGCAACCCTTGGTTTGTAGAAAATTTTGCTTTGCTATCGTATACTATTATTATTCCATATGATATTATGTTATATAGTCCTATTGCATTTCCCACAGAAATAATTTTGAAATTTATTGAAATTCTTATCACTTTAGAATGCATTTAGTCAGTTGGATTTTGAAAAAGTGAGCTTGCAGATGCGAATTGTAGTAGCATACTGTAGCTTCAATAGGCAATGATACTGTAGATAGCAGCAGTGGCGTTTCAGAAATACTCGTACCGTAGAAAAAATCAAGAGGAACGTGGAACGACAGACAGACTGCCAACGTAATTTTGTGACATCGACCATGACCACAAGAAAATCTTTTCTTTTCGAATAGAATACTGTGCAATACTGTATATTCATAGAATACCCATCATCCGCACTATCGGTACCAGGCTTATAAATTGCTGCCTCATCTCTAGTAGTATCATGCCTCGCGGAAAGAATTATGTCAACAACAATCGAGGTGTCTTTTTGCAAGCCAGCAAGAAGAACAAGCAAATCATGAGACAATGTGAGTACGGCTCGGCTTGCAACCGTCCGGATTGCATTTACCAACACGACAATGTGGGAACAAAGACGGATGAAGTATGTCTTCAATTTCTAGCAGGGACCTGTGCCTTTGCTACTGGTGGTTGTCGGAAGCGTCATCCTAACAAGGACGAAAAGGACCGCTTGCTACGAAAGTATAAGCGAGTTCGGTGTCATTTTGGAGACGACTGCCATACCGAAGGCTGCCTTTACCTGCATCCCAAAGAAATGAAGCCAATCGAACCGGCATATATTGAACCAATGAATATGGATGCAGCCTTTCCTGCACTGGGAAGTGCTCAATCCAAGAGTACGACGACGACGATGAACACTCCCAAAACGGAACCACTTCCGCCTTCCCCATGGAACAATACTGCGCCACAACAACAGCCCATGATGCAACAAAACATGCTGCCAATGAATCAACCGAACATGTCCAACATACCGATGGCACCAGCATGGTTTCCACAGGACCCATCATTTGCTCCGTTTTCTGCTCCTCCTCCTACCGGCATGCAAAATCAGCAGCAGCAACAGGAGTACTATGAATACGGTGATGGCGGTACTGGCTATGATTATGGTGGAGCAGGTTATGGATATTGTGGTGGCAGTGAGTACGATCATGGGGGATATAACAACAATGATATTAATGGCTACGACATGGGAGCGCCGGGAGAGGAAATGCCAGCGCCTCAAATGGCTCCCCCATCGTTCAATGCCGGAGCTAAGGAATTCGTTCCTGGGGGATTTTCATCATAGCGTAAAGAAAAAATAAGAATCAATACGGAATAATTTATTCGATGCGATCAAGCCAAGGATAGATTATGGTTGCCACCATGGTCATGGAACAGACTACAGTACTAATAACAATGTAACGGTGTCGTCGTAAGCACGAAGAAGACCGAGCACACACAAAATTGGAACTCGTTTTGAGCCTAGACTTTTGCTGTCTATCTTCTTCTTTTGCTGCAATGCAAACGTTAAGGATACATTCAACGTGAGAGTAATTAAATTGCGGTTGTTTTGTGTGATACCGGTATATGTAAAAGTGATACAAGGAGGTGACGACTGCCCCAAACGCTCGTCATGTTTCCTTTAAAATCTTTCAAATGAATTTGACTAATACGAACGCTTCAAACTTGTGGGAAAGCATGCTTCCCATCGCACCCAACATTGCAACCAACAACAGTCACTTGAGATTCATCGATTCATTGCTCTTTGCTGTCTACTGGTTATTTTTTGGTTGCGCTGCTGTTATTGATACGTGCACAATACGAATTCAACGCTGAGAGTAGAAAGATTGAACTAGAATCCGCCAAAATAACGACCAAAGCGAAGACAAACACAAACGTCAAATCTCGTACATTCTTTCCATTCATTCTACCTACATACATTAATATACCCTCAATCCTCAATACTGCTGAAATGGACTTGGAAACCTACATTTCTCGATACAGCGGAGAAACGCGACTACAAAGACTCCTTCTAATTGCTCAGCAGAGCCCCGATGAAGCTGTCGCTACTCAAGCCTTTGAGATGGCCGAAGCCCAAATGAAGGAAGAAGGAAACCTGCGGCAATACAAGAAAGTCTTTGGACTTTCCACAGTTACCGCTACTTCTACCGGTGAAACAAGTGGTGACATGGCTATGCAATTTGTCGGCGAGTCCAAATCTTCCGAAGGCAACCTCCGCCGCCCACCTCCTTCTTCCTTTCAACCAGACGAGTCTTGGATGGCTTCCACAGAAGCCGCCAACAAGGAAGCCCGTCACGTCTTGCAGGGCCGTTTGTCTGCGTCACAAAGTCAAATGCACCGCGAGGCCATTCGCAACGCCTATGTGGCTTTGGCCAAGCACGATGCCAAGACTGGAAATGCCTCGGCTGCTTTGGCCTCTTTATTTCGGGCCATGGATTATTGCACCAGCCGCACACAGTCTGGACAATTGAGTTTGGTACTACTAGAAGTGGCCTTGAATGCGGGCTGTTACGTACAAGCTCGTGAATATGTCACAAAGTTGGAACACACCTTGCAAGGAAACCCCGCTGGGGCCACTTCCAGCGAAGGAACTGAAATTTTGCAAGATGTGTCCATCAAGTTGCAAATTGCCTCTGGATTGGAACGCATGGCCCAAGGGGATTATGCTACGGCTGCTGTGACCTTTTCGAATTTGTGCAAGGCCCATGGTGGCGCCACTGCGAAATTAGATTGGCCCACTGTGGCAAGTGCGGATGATATTGCCATGTATGCGGCTTTGCTCAGTCTCGCCACCCAAGGCCGCTCCGAGATTCTTTGGCTGGCCGAACACCCCGAAGCTTTGGAGTTGGTTCCCGCCATGAGGGAACTACTCTCGCAGTGGGCCAAGGCGAATTACGTCAAGACCATTCAAGCCTTTAGCCAAGAGGGTGCAATTATGGAATTTCCTGACGTGTACTTTTCTACCGTTGACAAGTGGGAGAAATTGAGCCAATCGATTCGGGAAAAGTGTTTGTTGGAGTACCTGAAACCGTACCAGTGCGTCCAGCTTGAACACATGGCCAAGCTCTTTCCGTCTATTGCGAATGTTCAAGATACTCTGGTGGATTTGATGGGACGTGGTTTGCTAGAAGGGGCCAAGATTGATGGTCGGGCTAATGTCTTGCGCAAAACTCAAGGGGCAAATAAAAACCCAGCGCATTCCACTTTGAAGGACTTGGGTCAAATGGAAGACCGAATTTTGGATGATGCTCACGCCATGTTGATTCGATTGGCTTGTTTGGAGCAAGATTTGTGCGTGTCGGATGGTTTGTATGATGGATCTAGACGACGCACGGCGGCGACATATGGTAGAGATCACATGGTAGAGGATGACGATGACAGTAGTGATGAAGATACACCCATGATGGATGCGGATTTGCAGGCGGCTGCAGCACAAAATCCTGAAGATTTGTATTGAAAGGATTTAGTTGAAGGAAGGTTAGTACCGTAGTAGTATGATGGCTTCTACAATGGCTTAAACCAGTAGGGAAGCGAAACAAAATAACCAAAATTTTAGATTCCAAGCGATTTCAGATTCACGACTCTTCCCTAGTCTCACAACAACTGCGGACGAGGGCTTCCGTTTTCCAGGGAATACACAGTGTGGGTTTGGTTTTCGGAGCTACGCAATATAAATCATCTAGTTGCCGTGGTACGATGAAATTGAATGTCTACTTGGAAGAGTTATGCTGTAATAATAGAGGGACTAGTGCTGCATTATTTCTAATAGCGTTTGTACATGAATGGCCTCACTATCGTACTTATTTTTTCAAGCTACTGTACTCCATTATTTCAGTCGTGCAACGCCCGTGACTGAATCCGTACCAGGACAGACTCTGGAAATCCCAATGACAATTTTGAAATTTCACATTCAGACGACAAGTGCATAAAATTTGAACACACAAAGAGGCCAAATTGCAGGAAGATAATGCTGGAACGAACGAGAAGAGGCTGCCTTATAATGATTGTGTGGTAAAAGGATGAAACCAAAAACGAAAGAAATAATTCCGTGAAAGAAGTGAGCGAGGCTTCAGGTCAGACACGAGCGCGACTTTTGTTGCGTTGACATTCAAAGACATGTCGTCACCGCCTCAGGGAAGGCGTCGAAGAGTCAATTCGGAAGTGCATCGTGATCTGCAGGATTTCAATCATGCTTCGTTGGATGGAACGACCCTTTCAGCCAATCGCCCGAATACTGTTAGACTGAGGAGCAAGAAACGACACGTCTATCATGGATTGGAATTATGCTGGCCTATTCATCATGATCGCAAGAATCACCACCGCCATGATGGAAAGAATGGACCAAAGCTCAATCTACTACTGTTGGTGATGTGCTGCTTTGTCATTGTTCCTCTTTGTTATGTCAAGGTGGCTTATTATGTGGCCTTTGCAGGATCTGACAGGTCTCCTGATAATCGCAGCAGTGCTGATGTCCATCCAAATGTTCGGGGAAGCCCCAGGAGTCCATCACTGCCACAAGATGAGAATGGCAAGACCCATCAAGTTCCCCGCATTTTGATCTTCACACACTATCGCGACCTGTTGAACACACCGTTGGAGGATTTGGCAGATGAAGAAGAGAAAATGCTCGCCACCAACATCCACCATTCTATCAACATTCACCAGTCGTCCAGTACGAATGGCTTTCAAGACGATGGAAGATTGAACGATGTTAAACCTCCTCAAGTAGGTCCCACCCAAGTTCGTTTTCTAACAGACGAGGATTGCTTGCAATCCTTGCAAAAGGTCTTTCCAGCATTGATCCCTTATTTTCTCAATGAGACGCAAGGAATGTTCAAGGCAGACATTTGCCGAGGAAGTGCTCTATTCGAAACGGGCGGGATTTATTTGGATGTAGATGTTGGAGTGCGTGCCGATCTTTGGTACGATCTATTGCAGACCACCGAATTCTTTACATCCCTCGTACATCGACAATCAAAGTACCCGGGTCACTTTTTCCAAGCCATTCTCGGTGCAGCTCCCAAGAGTCCCATCATTTACAGGTACTTGGAGCTATTTCTGGATCATTACACACACAAGGAATATGTGGACAGTGGACCCTTAGGGGTGATTCTTTTGCGCAGAGCATGGGATGCTGTATACGACGAGAAACTTGAATCTCCGCCCACGGAGCTCTACCAGGAAGTCTTGTACCATCCCAAAGCCTTCCCGAACCTGCATCCAGCACCAACTTGGGGAGTACGTCGTGCCTGTCACTTTGTAGTGGTTGCTCGTGCCCACAAGGAAAACACTGTGGAATTCACAATCCAACCTCGGAGTACCAACGGCACGGCCACAGATCATGATTTGAAGGCTCGAAAGTATCGCATTCCCCTGTACAGTCGGGTTGGAGGCAGTCGAATGTGCCCCATCAAAGGTGCTGCTATTAATGGCACTTCTTTGTAATACGTTGCCAAACTTTGATAATACGGAATTATTGTAGTATTTATTCTACTACAATAGATAATGGTGTAATCAAGGCAAGCAGGACCATCTCCACAAAGCTGCAGTTGGTCTCATAACCCAACACGTGTTTTGAGGATGGAATTTTTGCCCCCAAATTGACAATGGTCGGGGACGCATCTTATTGTCATTCAAACCTGTACTTTGCCTTTCCACTTGCAACAAGCATCGAGCAACAACCTTTCCTCGACGACACATTGTACACTTAAGAAATAGCATGTCCGAGGCACCGCCAGCAGCAGCACCTGCCCCCGCAGGAAAGGCAGGAAAGAAGGAGAAAAAGAATCAGGCGAAAAAGAAACCACCTTCCAATTTGGTGATTCCACCGAAAAAGCCCAAGCTGACCAAAGCAGAACGTCGGGCCTTGCAAGAGCAACAACGGGCAGCCAAGGCGGGTGAAAAAGCAGGAGGTGCTAAAAAGGGCGGTGGAGAGCAGCAGCAACAAGGAGGGCAACAAGAAAAGAAGGGGCAACAGCAGCAGGATCTGTCGAGTTCAGCTGACGCCTCCAAGTCCAAACAGAACCAAAAACCAGATTCTTCTGAGACAAGCAAAAGTGGGAAAGAGGAAGAAAGCCACGAGGAGAACAGAACCTTGGATATATTTGCTCACCTTTCAAACTATCACGGTACGTCCTACGAGTCCAACGACTTCATTCGCTGCTAGTGTACTTGTTGATTGATGGGGCAAATGTAGTAGTTGCCCTGTTTCTTCAATGAATCTAGATCCTATTTTCCCTTTGAAGATTTTTCTCACACAGGTGCTTCCGTTCTCTCTATTACCAAATGATTTCTCTTAAATATTTGGTGAATGATAGAGCTCCCCAATCCGCACGCTCCAGAGTGGACATCCACACTCCACCCAGCAGTGATTGAGTTGGGAATGCAATACGCCTCGGGGTCCATTCGAGGAGGACAAGCTCGATGCCGATCCATGTTGGAGGTGTTCTTACAAGTATTTGACGACTATGAGCCTCCCGAAGATACTACCTCAGATTACCGTAGCCATTTGGACCACATGGTGCTCAAGCCATCCTTTACCTTTTGGACTACAAAATGCCGACAACACTGTGTCAGTATGGGAAATGCCTTTACTTTTTGCAAGCTAGCTGTAGCATCCCTCGATCGTGATTCAACGTGGGAAAAAGCCAAGGACATTTTGAAAGATACATTGGATCGATACATGCACGAACGAATGGATATTGCCAACCAAGCGATTACCGAACATGCCATGAAGAAAATTGCCAATGGAGATGTCATTCTAACTTTTGGAAACTCGCACGCCATTCGAGTATTGCTAACAACCGCCAAGAAGGAAGGACTTGATTTCTACGTTTGGATTGCCGATTCGCGGCCACTTTTTGAGGGAAAGGATATGCTGGCAGCATTGGAAGAAGCTGGAATTTCGTGTGGATATATTCAATTGAACGCACTCACCTATGTGTTGAAACAAATCAACAAGGTATTTTTGGGTGCCAGTGCCTTGATGAGCAACGGAGCAGTCTTTGGACGAGTGGGAACTGCTTGTGTCGCCATGTTGGCCAATGACAGTCACATACCAGTCCTAGTCTGCTGCGAAACATACAAGATCTCTAACAAGGTTCAATTGGAATCTATTACGCATAACGAACTTGGGAATCCCGACGCCCTTGCTGAACTCCCAGAAGGTCCCGCTTCGTCATGCTTGTCTAACTGGAGGGAAAGCAAGACTTTGAAGCTATTGAATCTCATGTACGACGTTACACCACCCGATTTCGTCAGTGGTATCATTACTGAAGTTGGAATTATTCCATCTACAAGTGTTGCAGTGCTATTGCGAGAAATGAACCCTCAAGATGCAGCCTATTAAAAAATTCATTCATGATTATTTCCCATGTTAGAATCTATTGATAGACAGTATTATACATTTCGTTAGGTACGGTTGTTTACGAGGTAGTGACGGCTTCTGTCAGGTATTGTATTGGGGTGTGCTGTGCGTGTTGAAAGAGTGCGTCATTAACTCTTGCAATTCTGTGGTAAAGCGTTGATTTGATAGTCAACTCTTCTAATGATGTGTATGACTATGCATCGCCGAGATCTCAGTGTTTGCCCATCCTCAATCAAAGGCAAATGGTCAATGTCCAAGCATGTTTATGTGATGCATCATATTGTCGTAGCTCATTTCTTCTTCGTCACGTCAGTTGCTTAATGTCACAATAGAAAGAACCACTCAACTCGGATACATGTGACAACCGATCGGCGTCAATCTTCAACGTCATTTTCTGTTCATCAAATACATTTGCATAATCCGAATCGACAGTCTCTGGAGTCCCAGGCTTTTTGCGTTCCGTAAAGGAAGTAATGGGAAAGCATTGCAAACAATGCCCATTCATTGCCAACCCACCCACCGTCAGTGCTTTCCATCCACCAAAGACTCGTCGTTTGTGCAGTTGATTGGCACAGAAAGGGCACTGTCCAGCTTGAATTAACTTTAGCGCCAATGAAACCCCTTTGTCGACAGGGCATTGTTGTGGGTCTTCACCGCTGGTGTTCTCATTGTTTACAACATCAGGAGTCAATCCTGCATTGATCCACGTCTTGTGGTGTTTCTTTTTGAAAAATCGTGCTTTTAAGCGCTTTCCTGCTGCCCGGAGACTTGCTTTCAATCCCATCTTGCAAGCTAATTATCCTTTCCATACACTGGATTAGTATGGAGGAGGAATGGTACCAGTACTATAGCGCAATGAGTGAGTGCGGCAACACACACTCCCCTCCGGTTTTGAAAAAGAACTCACACATGAGAGAGTGCGAGTCAGTCGGTCTATCACTTGAGGCTTGTCATTATGTGCCCCTCCCCCACTACTACCGGTACCCCCCAATACATTTCCGAGACGCAGCATCATTCAGCATTGCTCCATGCAAACGATGCTATCGTATTGACGTCCCTCTCGCAATCAGAGACACTTCCGAAACATTACAGCATACAAACGTAAGAGCATTTAGCTACTTTTAATAAATGAGTAGTTCTACGGATTGAACCTGTTGCACTCGATGATTGATTCACCACGTCCTCAAGAGGAGGGACTTCTTGACTTCTTCTCCTCCTAATAGTCCGAAACATAAAATATTCCAATCTAGAATGATTCATTCAATTAAATTTCTCAACAATATGAACCAATGCAAGCAATCGAACGCAACTACTCCAACATGGGCACAAGGACGGAGACGTGGCATCTGGCATCCGTTGTTGAACTTACTTGCTGGGTGATGGCACGGACGTCAGAGACCATTTGTCTGATCTATGTCGCACAAGAATCCAGAATTATTTTCGTACGGTGAAACGTACTAGTCTTGCTAGGACCGAGCCAGAATAGCTGCATTCGCACAACAAATGTCTCAACGGAGCTTCGTTTTCCGTGTCACAAAGAATTTTTGTTTCAAGTTTTTGTGAAACGCAAGATCGTTGTGTCAAAACATCCATATGTGGACCTCCTTTCGAGCAGACAACATGCCCGGCCACACCAAAAACCCTCTCTCCTCCCTCCTTGCCAGGATGCCGAAGGCCAAGTCGCCAGAGAGTTTGAAGGTAATTGAACTATTGGATGATTCGGATGACGAAGATACCAAAGAACAATGTTCTGTCAAAGATTCGAACGAAGAAATCCAAGAGAAAACGAAAGGCACTCAAACAAAAGAGCCTGCCGCCGCCAAGGAAAGGGAAGTAGCCATTGATAACTTGTGTAACGAATTGCAGGAAGTATTCAAGTTGTTGCGCACCAAGGAGAAGCGAAAGCTTAGTGACGCATTCGAAAGTACACCGGAGCTAAAGAAGCGAAAGATTAGTGACGCTAGCGAGGGGTCATCACGGCTCAAGTCTCCGCCCGCAGCAGTAGTCTCTCCCAATCAAGACGAAGCTTGTATCAAACCAAAGGAGCACGAAGAAACTTGTGTAGAATGCGTGGAAGAGTTCGCAACCGCGGCTGCAACCAATTCTGAGAATGAGAATTCTAACTTTGAAGCCCTTTTGAAGACTGCAGGTGAGGAGCAGCAGCGACTACAGGATACCGTCGAAGCAGAGAATATGACGGATGCTCTCATTAATTCCTTTAATGACTGCATGCCGCCTGAAGCCTCTAAAGGCGGCGAAGGCACGCCTCAAGCGGAAGACAATCAAGATCCAAACTGTCTCGCGATCGAAGAATCTTCGGGGGACGTGTGTTCCGTAGATCTCCCTACCAACGAAGAAGCTACGCTGGAAGAAACCGCTGAAAGTTTCCACGAGCCCGACATCACACCAAACGAAGAAACTGTCGAAAACTCCCACCCAGAAGAACTGGACGAACCGCAAGATGACGTTTCTATCGAGTACGAATGGGAAGAGACTTGGGATTCTCCCGTCAACGCTATCGTGTCTACTACAATCCAATGGATCAAGGATATCCTTCCTCCATCGATTGGTTCTTTTTTCTTGTTTGTTTCTGGTTTGTATTGTGTCTCTGTGGATTCTTCGGCGCCATTGAAGCTTGCCCTATGTCTACTCGTCTATTGTGTCAATGTTGGCAACGCAGTGGAGGAACGAGAAACGGGTGATCAACCCGTGTTTTGCGTCTCTCTTCCTACCAACGGATCCAAGAGTTGGCGAGCTCTGGTATTGTCATTCTACACGATTGGCGGGTTGGGATTGCTCAACTTGGTTTCTGCATTTGGTGACAAGCTTGGGGATCGGATCCGGACCCAAATGCAACAAGCTTGAGAACTTTCTTGTCTTACTTTTGAAAGCATCTGCTATTGGCTTCTGCGGGAGTTTGTGTAATAGAATCTGCATAGATGATGCTTATTATAACTATTCATGTATTGTTTTAAAAGTAACAGTACTAGTATCTGAGTATTTGGAGTAGTCTATATCCAGTATCATTGTGTGCAGCGCGGTATGTAAGATTGCGAGACAGAGATACCTAGATAGTCTTGCGGCTTGCACTGTTGCGATTGAGAATGCCGCTGATCATCATGACAGCCAAATACTGCCTGTTACTGTACTACAGTACGTACCCGTATATATCAGCTTCTACAGTGTAGTCGCGCCAGTCAATCAATCGAATTTCGACCAACCTTCATTCTTCAGTCAACCTCTCTGCTCTAAAGCGGTTCTAGCCACAACTTAACAAACATCTAGGTATAGGTATCGAAGGAACATTGAGGATTTTAGTGATAATGGGGCTGACTGATGCTCAAAACGTGACCAAATGTGTCGTTGAAAATCGCAAGTAAAGGTTCTGCCAACCTGATGGGATTTTGATAACCCAAAGACAGTTCATCATGCTCTAGAGGGAAAGGAACCTCGCACGAACGACCATGGAAAGGATTACCGCGTTGGGAATACAAGAGGTAGTGGTACATATTCCGAATCGGCATGCAAATACGCAACCCTACCACAAATCATCGTTGACCCTCAACCCTTAGCAAGCAAATGCAGTGACAAAACGGCTGTTCCTATGCCAGCTCTTGTCTGCGATCCCGAAGGCAGGCGCAATAATACAACCGATTCAAGTTTTAAGAAGATGACGACGGGGAGAGAAAAAGGATACAATGGTCCTTTGGGATGGAATGAGCACCAACAGCAGTGCAATCACCGAAGATACTCTTCCAGAAAACTGTTGAGTCTGCTCCCCTTTTGCTTTGACGCACGCATTCGAACTGAAGATGTCAATACCCAGAATGAAAGCACGGTGCAATGTTTGTCGTCCCTTAAAAAGAAGAACGTCACCATCGATGGTGAATGAATGAATCGTCATGGAGAGGCGAACGACTGATCGAAAGCACAACAGTGTCCATGCCCGAATCAATGTGGCTCAGTATGCCTCGTTTGGCATCGGCTTTCAACGTCCGCAAAGGAATAAAAATACTCCAAGAAGAAAACATTGCAAAAGACAGTAAAATGACCATGTCTTCAGCCCGTGGACAATCGTTTGTGCCACAGTGCCACAGGCACGCTCTCCAACTTTTCTTCCTCATCACTCAGTAACTATGTGAAAGGGAATAGTCGGCGCCTAGAATGTCAGCGATGTTATGTCAAGCTAAACAATGGATCCTACTTGTGTGACTCATGAATTCCTACCGGTAGAAGTGAGACTGCCCCCAGGCGTGACGAGGAGGAGAGGTACGTTACACGTGCACAGGGTGGAAGCAACGACATTTCCGTACGTTCAAGTGCGCCAGTCGGCGTTCCCTCCATTCTCTTGAAAACTCGAATTCAATTTAAGGACTTCTCCAATGACAAATTTCAAACTCGATGACACCTGTGGTACGGATCTAGAACGCATAAACTAGCAAGGGGCATGATTTGCCTAGACTCTGACTCAGATTCAGATGCTGACCTAGCTCTTATTATGGCAAGCAAACATTATGCTCCCAGCAATGGCAAAACGGGTGATTTCATGAAACGAAATCTTCGAGAATCCGAAGGATCTTTGGATTGTTCTACCAAGAGTATAGGTTCTACTTCCCCAAGGAATACCAATCCAACTGGCATTGCCAACATGAGCCTGAGCCACGCTAATCTTCGTCGGTCGAGTAGAGGTCATATCGTAACTTCAACTTACAGCAAACTGAAGGCTCCACCTTCTTACCCCAGTCATATTCAAAGAAAGGTCGATGAGTTCACAGCAGAAGAGCGGCAACAAGCCGAATCGAAGAAGCGCAGTAGTTTGCGACGAAATGGAGAGAAGCCAAAGCGGAGTAAGCTCAATACTCTTGTTTTGTTATCTCATAATGACAAGGTTTCTAACATTTTTCGAATTGGTTGTCATGTAAAGAGATTTCTATGTCCACTTCACTTGAAATGCCGGAAAGTCTTCTAGATATTGATGCACATAGAACATCTGTCATTACGCAGGATGTGGATGAAACAGCCACTCACTCAAATGAATCTGGTGATGAAGATATTTCTGTACACAAAGCTGAAAAAAGCGTATCGCCAGCGGGTGGGGATAGCGATGCCACCTTGTCGCTAAGCCAAGAATCTGTATCGTCTACAAGCTGCGACGAAGATCATAGCAAATCCTCTTTGCTGACGAAGGAGGAGAAGAAAGCACCGAGTGAAGTGGACGTCTCATCTCCTTTTGAGCCCACAGGCAGACAGTTTGATGAGCTGGGGACAAGCCAAGGTGATCCAATTGAACTCAGCAGTGACAGCGAGGTGGAAAATGAGGAAAACAATCATGGAGATTCCAACTTGAATCTTATTCAATCAGAAGGGCGACCAGAAGGTCTTCATCCACAAGGCCTCGATTCGACCTCCAGTCGCTTTCCAAGGAAATGTAAAAATGAGAGATGGAATGACGAAGAAAAGAAGAAGTACAAAAATGATCATCCTTGTATTGGTACGAAAGGACGTCCAATTAAGTCAGTCCACAGGGATAGGAAATGCGAGTCTTGTGGCTACTGCCGTACCTGCACCAGTCCACCCTGGTGTACAACGAGGGAGTTGCATTCATTTAAAGAAGAACAGGAACAAAAAATATGTACTCCTAACATTACCACGAAGGACGCTCAGCCCTATCTCGCCACTCCTTATCGGAGAGCAGAAAGAAAGCGACAGGTTGTTTCGTTGAGTCCAACGCGAAAAGTGTCATCGAAACGAAAACACTCTGTTGACGAGAAAGCATCCAGAAAAAGTGCAAAGGGCTGTGCGACTCAAGGAAAAGATGAGATGATGATACCGCGAACATTGGAGGAAATCTCTACTCGTCGGGACAGCAAAAAAAGAAGCCCATATAAGTTGGCAGTGAGTCCAACAAAAGACAAAAAGAAACGAAAGCACAAGAAGAAGAAGAAGAAATTTACGAAGCAAGGTGATGATGAAACGCAGAAAATCTTTTTGTTCCTAGCTGAAAGAGTGATGAAGTGCGAGAAAGAGTTGGACGAGCGAAAGCATTTCAAAACGGAAATCCCACCAGCGTTGGCCGGATCTGAGGAAACCAATCCTCAACAACATTTGGGTATCCCTAGAAACTCTGCCCAGGCATCGTCTATCAATTTTATCGCACCCGAAGACTTGCAGAGAGCAGTTGAAGGGGCTTTGCAAAATATTTCGCTCGTGGAGAGGACACCATTTGCAACAACTGGGTTTGCTGTGCGCGATGATTCCATAGTGAAACCTGTATCAGAATACACGGAAAATGGCCGAGCCGTGCCTTATTTCAGCCAAAGCGCTCAAGTTGTGACAACATCTGTAGATGAGCAGGTCTTTCCGGCCTCACAAATACCCATACAAGCAAGTGAAGTGAAAGATAGAGGAAATCAAGATGGAAGAGACTTGTTCAATGACGCTGGAGGCACGGATTCATATCAAGAACCCCCCCGCGCTGCCATTGGAGGGCGAGAAACTCAGAGGATGGAAGGTATTGGAAGTACCCAAAATACAAATGAAATAGCCACGAAACAAGACTCCAGAGGGAAAAACGACAGCGAGACAATTCGCAGGCTTCGACAACAAAGAGACGAAAGTGAAGCAGCTGTGAGTTCAAAATTTCAGCGGGTGCTACAGCAACGCAATGGTAGTATGGAAGTTGAGTCGCGGTCTAGCGAACTTGTGAGTGGCAGAATTCCAAGCTCGAGCCAGCAAAGAGGCGAAAATGCTGGTACGAAAGTCTCATCTCCGCCTGCTAGGCACTTCCCCAACAATGAAAGTATGATGTTGTTGCTTCTCCTCATCATACTTTCTATGGCTACAATCGAGCCCCCTATTCTCAATGGCATTCTGTTTGTACTCGTCGTTATCAGACTCGTCATGGTACTGAGTCACCACAACAATTGAATGAATAAAGTCACCACGAAACACATAGGATTATAAATTAACGTATTCATCTTATTCAATGACTTGACTCCTAATAACATGTATCCAGAAGCTGGCCTCAACGCTCATGGACTTTCTACAGAGATGGTTCGGAGGACAGTTAGCTTTCGTGTAGGTTGTGAACTCTTCTTTCCAATGAGTTTAGACACATTGATGGCGGACAGTTTCCTCACATCTTCGTCATCCACAGCAACCAACTTGTCGCCAACCTTTATCCTGTCAGCAATAATGGAAGTGGGCTTGACTGCATGCACAAATGATGCCCCGTCACTGGGTGTATCAATCACCACTCCCAGTTTGCCTGGTGGTGCAAAGACATGAATGAGTTCTTCTCTGGTGGTAGGAGCCTCAGAGACACTGTCTTCTTGAACGCTTCTTGCACCATTGGAGGACTTTGGCGAGGCTGCTGCTTTTGGTGAGGCCACCTTTTCTTTTGCTGGGGCCTTCTTTCTCCCCTTTCGGCAGCACATCAAACAAATAAATAAAAGCACAAGTACAGCAGCTCCGATACCAATGAGAACATATGTATTCGAAAGGAGCGAGTCATCGTCTTCAGGTTCTTCTTCACCAGTGCCAGCTGTAGAAACAGATGGCGCTCTTGTTGGAGGGGAGGTAGGAGTTTCTGGTGGGGTTGAGACATCAGTTGCAGTTACTCCAGTAAGATCAATAAAGCTTTCGCCTCTACCCTTGAGATCAGCCAAAAACTGGGTACGATCAGCGTCATTTGCCAGTGGTTGCGTGGCCAAATCATTTCCCTCTAATTCTGCACCACTTGAAGAAATGTATTCAAAAGTGTGATCGTAAGTGATTTCGACTCCAGATTCTCCATCTTGCAATCTTCGCAACCTCCTGGGTACGTCCACATTAGTGATCTTTGGTGTGTTGGCCAGGAGAGTGATATCTGGGTTCGAAGCTGAGAAATACTCCGTTGTCGTTTCGAACATTTGGGCGATCCATGCATCTTGACAAGCAGTGTCGCATGCCGTCATGCCTAGAAGTGTTTGACTCAAGTCCGTTGCACTCACTGTTGTCGCTAATGGTACTACTGGCGCTGTGGTAGGAGCTCCAGGTGTCACTGTTGGGCTATCCACGGGAGGACTTGGTGCTGTTGGGCCATCAACTGGAGGAGCTGTTGTTGTAGGGCCATCAACGGGAGGACTTGGTGCTGTAGGGGTATCGACGGGAGGACTTGGAGCTGTAGGGGTATCAACGGGAGGGGTAGGGGTGTCTACTGGAGGACTTGGTACCGTTGGTGGAGTACCACTATCCACTGGGGCACTAGTTGCTGTTGGGGGTCCCGCCACAGGAGGTGCTACTGGGGCCATCACTGGTGGTGCAACTGGCGCAGGTGCGACTGGGGCATTTGTTGGAGTGACAACTGGTGGAGCAGTAGGCAAGGGCCTGACTGGAGCAAGGATAGGTGCAGCGGTTTGAGGAGCAATGGATGGTGCCGGAGTAGCCATTGTTGGTGTTGTAGGTCGACCCGCTACGTATTCAAAACGAATCAAGTGTCAGCAATGAATGTGAATCGAGACATGGATTGGCTGTAGCAAATGTGAACAGATGTGTGCTTACCAACTTCGAAATTGATGATCTGACCCTGCGCGCAGTTGTCGCTGACGCTACTGGTGAATGTAATGGTTTTTCCAGCGTCTTCTTCGGTGAACCGATAGGTAACAGAAGCAGGTCCAACTGGCCCAACAAAAATACTTCCATCCAGACTACAGTCGCCGGAAGGGTGAATCCAAACATCACTGAATTCGTCATAGGTAAATGTCACCGAATCTCCTGGCACGGCTTCGACATCACCATATGCCGCGACGAACCAAGTCAATTCGAACTTTGTCGCACCCACGATAGTGGGAAAGCCAGTCGGACTGATAGTTGGAAACGGAGTCGTAGGAACTCTTGTGGGAAGACCGGTGGGGGATGGCGTCTCGATGGTTGGGGCAATGCTGATTTCGTCGAAATAGAGAGATGGAAAGAGAAATGCGGTTAGAAACGCGATCGAGTCTAAGATCAAATTTATTGCGATAGGGAGCAGTTGACGTACGTTGGCCTCGTCGATGGTGAGCTTGTTGGGGTCGTGGAAGGTTGCTCAGTGGTTGGCACTGAAGAAAAAAAACAGAGTGGAATTTAGGTGTCAGAATTGTTTAGGACAAATCTGAAAAAAGGCGGTCATCAGAACCCAACATGGACTTACCAACTGTAAAGGTAATGATTTGCCCATTTGCACAATTGTCCTCTACACTTGTTGCAAAGGTGACAGGAGACCCAAGATCTGAATCCGTAAAATTGTAGGACGCTGAACCAGGCCCAAATCCACCGAGTTGAATTCTTCCACTCTGTTCACAACTTCCTGTCGGATGGATCCAAAGATCACTATTTGCACCGTATGTGAAGGTTACCTGTTGCAATACATCGCGAGGCAGAGAAAGAACAAGAATCAATGGATGAATGAATGAATGAATGAATCAACAAATAATTCAGCATCGGAATATGATAGAATGATAAAAATCAATCCATCGTCATTGCCATATTCAACATACCGTATCACCGGGATTGGCAACAATGCCACCATACAATGCATTATCCCAAACTAGCGCAAAGTCCGTTGCAGTAGTTGCTTGAATCAACAGGGAAAGCGCACATAGAAGAACTGCTCCAAATCGAATCATTTTTGTCAATTGTTGTTGAACGGAGTGGAACCCTTATTATGAAATGCGTATCTTTTGTTGTTGTTGTTTCAGTATCTCTTCACTACCAAATCGATTGACACGTCCTCTACTCTTCGGTAACAACAACGAACCCTCTTTCTACTGTATCGCGTCTTCTTGGTGGAGTTGTAATGACGTGTGTGTCAACCAACAATTACAAGCAATGAGATGGAAGCTTTTGTGGGGAACCTCTCAAAGGTGCAAGTTAGTTGGAGTTGTCCGTTGTATCGCGTAGATTGTACTACGGGCAAAGTACCACACGTCATACCCATAAGTAAATAAATAAATAATTGGCTCGCCAATTCGGAAGTCACGAGCCACATTTTGACCAATAATCCAATGCAATCTCGATCGGATGGCAATGCTGGGCCATGCTACTGTAGCTTACAGGAAGAACTATAAAATCGACATAAACAAAATATAGTATTTGTTACCATCTCTTTACATATCTTGGTGTTTGACTTTTCATTCTATAACAGTCGTTCTGATGATACTCAGCTTTCTTGATGGGTTGGCACTCTTTCGACTAATGAGTTTGGACACCTTGATTGCTGTCATCGCTCTGACATCTTCATCGTCTACTGCCACGAGCTTATCACCAACCTGTATCTTGTCAGCAATTATAGAAGAATCTTTGACGGCGTGGACCACTGGTGCTCCGTCATCTGGAGTGTCAATAACAACTCCAAGCTTCCCAGGGGGTGCGAATACGTGAATCAGATCTTCTTTGACATTGCCGCCAGTGGCACGGTAGGCGTCTTCAAAGGAACCACCAGTGTCGAATCCGCCAAGAGCTCCTCCAGTGGCTCCAGCATTCACAGGATCCAATAATCCTTGGTTGTTCGATCCATACGTACCACCAGCTTCCGAAACCGAAGTGTCACCACCTCCGCCGTATGCCTTGGAATAGTCGTAGTCAACTGTTGCAACACTGCAAATAAAAAAGATGTGTAAGATAAGTTTCGTTTTCAGAACAAACTACATAGCCCAGCAAAAAAGAGATTCAAGACGTACCTTTGGTCTCCATAGGGTCTATCCGGACCTCCAAGTGTGCTGACTTCGTCTCTTCCATGGTTGACCTTGAGCACATCAGGTGGTGGGCCACTACCGTCTTGTCCGTTATCCTTCTTTCTACAACATAGGAACCCAATCAATGCCAAAACAATGACACCACCTCCGGCAGCAATACCAATGATAGCATTTCTAGACAATAGAGGATCATCATCTTCTGCTTCGGTGCCTGGACTCGCGACTGGTGCACCAGTTGGTGCAGGTGTGTCAGGAGAGTCAATGGAAGTGACTCCAGTAAGGTCCGTGAAGAAATCTCCTCTCGACTTGAGATTTGCGACAAATTGGTTTCGGTTAGCTGATGTTGCCAATGGTTGTGCGGCCAAATCGTACACTCGGACAGTAGTGTCCCCTTCAGATGTATATTGGAATTCGTGATCATAGTTCACAACAACGCCAGATGATCCACCTTGTAATCTACGTCTGGTTGGCAATTCAACGCTGGTAATCTTTGGAGTATTGGTAACAACAGTAAAATCAGCATCCAAACGAGCAAAATAGTTGACTGTGCTTTCAAACATCTGAGAGGCCCATTCCTGTTGGCAAAGTTCATCACACTCGGTCATTCCTTGAAGCGTTTGACTCAAGTCTGTGGCTGTTTCAGTTGTTATTTCTGGTCCTCCCGATGGTGCTGCTGATGGTTCTGGGGCCAGTGTAGGGGCAAGAGTGGGTTCCTTCGTTGGCTCTCCAGTGATGGGGGCAGCGGTTGGTTCACCAGTGATGGGAGCAACTGTTGGTTCACCCGTTACAGGAGCAATTGTTGGTGCCGCGGTGACGGGTGCAATTGTAGGGGCGGCTGTTGGCAAAGGAGTGATAGGTGCAGCTGTCGGTGAAGGAGTGGCCGCTGTCACTGTTGGTGAAGGGGTAGCTGGTGTCACTGTTGGTGATGGAGTAGCAGGAATGACTGGAGTGACTGTTGGCGACGGGGTAGCTACGACAGGTGCAGCAGTGGTGGGAGCAGCGGTAGAGGGAGCAATCGAGGGCGCGGGACTTATCGGTGCTGCACTTGGAGACTTTGATGGCACTTCGGATGCGGCAGAAGGCATCAAACTACAAAATGGACGCGGATCGACCAATGAAAGTGTCAAGTTGTAATGGTTGTTGTAAATCATCGCTGGTTGAGTAGGCATCGTCTAAGGGCACGCTTTGTTCCCTTAACATTGACGTACCTTGGTTGTACAACTGGGGGTGCTACCGTTGGTGACGGAGTGGCTGGGACTGGTGGTAGAAGAAGATTGATGGAGGAAGTTACAAGTGAGAAACTGCATCCAATCGATCAATACATCAAAGTACGTCGTCGAACGAACAAACCTACCAATCTGAAAGTTGATAATTTGACCACTCTCGCAATGAGATCCAGTGTCACAGGCAAATGTGATGGTGGACCCAAGATCGGCGTCGGTAAACGCATAGGTGGCAGGGCTAGCACCAAGAGCACCGACTGCAATCTTTCCAGTTTCTACACAGGTTCCAGTGGGATGGATCCAGACATCGTGATTTGCACCATAATTGAATGTAACCTATTTGTTTTCAGCAGCACCATATTAAGGATAAAGAGAGAAGAAAAAAGAAGGAAAAGAATCCTATTGTTGAGCATGGTGATGTACGTGCAAAGTCGTTTGAACAATGCTTTCCAATGCAATGCTTCCAAGATTTCTTTCGACATACCGTATCTCCTGGAGAAGCAGTAATATTTCCATAAAGTGCAATCGCCCATAGAAAATCAAAGTTCGTTTGCGCCGTGGCTTGGGATATTTGAGATAAAAGGCACAGCAGTGCTCCGAATCGCATCATTGTTGTAGTCATCTATCTGTCCTGAACAGTATATTGAAAATGTATTTGATTTTGTTTTTGTCTTGTTGCACTGGAAACTGATCTATTTTTCCTTCAATGACTGTTGTTATCGTTTGATTCTTGCTTGTTGCTGTTATTATTGCTCTTGCTGTTCTTCCTCAATGACAAGGCTAATGCAGTACAGTATCTATTCCAAACCTCTTACAGTACTCTTGGTTCAAAACCTCAAAAGCCAGCAATGATTCCAATACTTTGATCCACATGCAGGCCGCCGTTTTGAATTGATAGGAAATTTCCTGACGGTGCGGCTCGCTCGCCAGTTCACCAATCGCAATGCCTTAACGGTCTTGCATCGGACGTTGATTTGAGTCACCCCGATCTAAGGCGAACAACGGAAAGACCATTTGCCGCACTCGTCAGTCCCATATGTAATGAGCTTCCGAGCTAGTGATCGAGCAAGTCAAAAATAGGTATCCAAATAGCAAAGATGTTTGTGTCTGGTACTGTAGTGTTGTTTGTTTGTTTTTATGAGTGTATTATGGATACTAATGAAAAAGGATGTGTGTTTGTGTGTGTGTGTGACAGTCGAACACCTACAATACATTGCATTTGCAGCCACCCACCTCAAATCTTGCGATCGCCATTAATGCTGGGAGCCAAGTCGGCATCCGATGCATCGTTGGCATCCGTGGGCATACCACCAAGTGCTCCTCCGGGAAACTTGGGAGGACCGCCCAAGCTGGAAGCGTATCCATCGAGTGAATAACCATAGGAATCCATACTGGAGACACTGTGTGCATCACTCAATTCGCGTGGTTCAAACTTGGCCGATGGTGCTGTAGCCGCAGGGTTCCCAGCCGGCGCTTGATGTGGCATGGAGTATCCCGCGTAGCTAGAGTCCAAACCATTCGAAACGACAGAGTCGGTAATGACCGAGTCGGAGATGACAGAATCTGGATAGTTCGAAGCCCCTGGAATCTCTTGTGGTGGAGGTTCTCTGGCGGACGACGGTGTTCCTGTTTGAGCAGTAGAAGGTGGTACCATGCCCAAGGGTTGATGCTTGGGAGGAGGTGTGGGTGCATGTTGTCCTCCTCGAGTCTTTTCCATATTACCATTATCTCGTTCTCCGCGGTTTGCCTTGTACGCTTCTCGCTTGGCTCGATCTGATCTCCATGCCCAAATGACGGCAAACATGAGCAGACAAAAGGCAAGACAGGCAACGATAATGGCAATCATAATGATAATCTCCAAAGTCTTGTCGGTTGCCGATTCATCTTCACCTCCAGAATTGTCACCATTTGTAGCGGACAATTCCGCACGGACATCCAACACAGCAGTTCCCAGACCCATTCCAGGTTCCGCATTACGAAGGAGGTCCAAAAGCCTCTTGTCTTCTAGTAAAGTAGCCTTTTGAATCAACTCGACAAAGTCCGCATTGACCGGTTCGGTCATGGCCGATTCCAAGTTCCAAACAGTGAATCCTCGAAAGACAGCCTTGTAAAAGTTGGTGGCTTGAGCGCCTTCTTGCAATTGCCTTCGAGTCACAAAGTCCAAGGCGGCATAATCAAAGGTGGCGCCACTGCTGAGCAAGGAATCATTTTCGCTCTTGGCCTTGTAGGAATCGTCCAACCAACTGGTGACAATCTGCCTCAGCGTAAAGATATTCACATCTTCCGGAGCCCCATCCAAGGCCAGTCGAATGTCAAAATTTAACAAGTAGACCACCTGTCGATCCGCATTTCCTTGGAGTTCTCGTGAGGTCACTTCCGAGTTTCCAACGATGCGGCATTCCGCCACCGCCCACAGCATGGAAGCCATTATTATGAGGTGTTTCAAAATCATCATAGTGCTGTTCCCCCAATGTAATACTGTATGTAATAATAACAAGTCTTGGATCAAATAATTTACGAGAGCAATTCAATAATGTTCAATCAATCAATCAATCAATCAATCAATCAATTTGATTGCAATGCGTCTGAGCCCAATTTTTTCAAATAAATAATTCAACACCCAAAAGATAATAGTGTTTCTTCACTTTCAAAAAGTCTCTGCAGCTTCAAACGTTGATATACAATGACTTCTGATGCTCTTGGTGGAAGATGATGGATGACTTTGCACTAAGAAGCAACTGCGCAGACAAAAAGACTATGGATTATTGGAGTATTGCTTGCTTCTTCCCCACTCGACAATTTTTTTTGCCTTGATTCGGCACGATACGTTATCCATGTTGGTGGGAGCGTGCAAGGGCGGCCTGCTCGTTCACGTGAAAGTCATACGCAACACTCGCAGGGAGGTGAAATTTGCAGCCCCCCAATGCAACACTTTTTTGACGTGATTCAATTCCGTCTCGGATTGGGTCTGTCTGCTTTCCGTTTTAAGGTGCAATAGTACTACTGTACCAATCTTGTCAATGAAGGAGTGTTCCTTCAGAGTTGCACCATGATAAGTTTGTCGCATCTTGTTGACTCTTGCTTTATCTTTCATCTACTAGAGAGTGTAGTAGCTATCTATTTATTCATCATGGTCTATCTACTACCTAGTATGGGCTCGTCGTCCCGCCGACGTAGGCTGCCAGTCGACCCAACCACTTGAGGTCCGATTGTGTGAAACTTGCGAGTAGCTGATCACTGGTGACCAACCAACACGAATTGCCTGTGATGCGTTGGAGCACAATGCATCTCGTTTCGTCGGCAGCATTCAACCCCAAGTCCACTGCCGCGGGGTGTGTCAAAGGTAGACTTATTCTTCCTCCCTTGGATTGCTCGAGTTGCTTCAAAGCAGCTTGGATTCCTGTACTTTCGTCGGTAGGACTTGCCATGGTGGTCGTAGTGCCCAAGCGATAGACCATTTGATTCGTAGTATCGGCCTCGTCCTCTAATGATGATGATCCTTCGAGTAGCATCATTTGAGTCGCAGGGGTAACGGATAGGTAGGACGCTGCAGCCCATTGTATTTTGGATTTTTCATCGTCATTAATGTTGGAAAAAGTGGCCCACTTTTGCAACAATTTTTCGTCCGTATTGCTAGTAGTACTCGACGTTGTTTTTGACGCGCTACTAGTACTACTGCCTTCAATAATCAAGTCTTCCTTTCCAAATTCAATGGCCGCTTGAAATAACACCAATAGACTATACAGAATAGCAACAACTTCTTCAAACGAAAGGTTTCCAAAGGGAGTGGGGGAGGTAATGTGATTGATTGCGGTCAAGATCAACAAGACGCTCCCAAAGACGACTCGAACTTTGGGGCCTTCCAAACCAGGCACAAAGAAGCCAGATCCTTTTTCAATGGCACCGGATGGACGAACGTAGACTCCCTTGGATTTTTTCCTTTTTTCTTCTTCGGCGTACAGTCGGGTCCCTCCTGATACTATCCTACTCCTTCGTGGTGCCAAGAAGAAAGATTGTGATGGTGCATGCTTTTCTTCAATCGAAAATGAATCAAGTCTGCTGATGGATTGAGGTTGTGGTGGTACAAAGCCAAAGGCAGTTTCTGATTCAATGCAGAAACACAAGAGAGCAACCATACAAACTTTCCACATTTTCTATTTATTCTTCCTGATGATCGATTGATTGTTGTGGTGATGATTGATGATGTTTGCAATCGGCGTCAGTCATCAAGATTCGGGGGATGATTAAGATCTCCTCTTTTTCGAATAGAAGCAAGCCCCCCTATTTTTGAAAATTAGGCAACCACCCACTGAAAAATGACATTTATATGCTTTCTCCTTTTCTTCTTCTTCTGCAACGTTTTGTGTGAAGAATCGTACAGTACCGTCCGCCAAGATGATGTCCAGTGAAGATGAACGCTCGTTCGATGAGGACTATGACGATGCTCCCACGGCGATTCCCATCCTTCTGGGAAGCGAAATTCGAATCGGAACCCTACTCGGCCGAGGTACATTTTGCAAAGTTTCGTTGGTGAAGGACATTCATCTAAAAGCCCAGACCGAACCAGGCCTCGTGCAAGAATCGAGGCAAAAACTCGAGCTAAAATTCAAGATTGCAGCGTCACAGGATTCGTACCAGCAGCAGCAGCTAGATGTTTTTGGAAGGCAACCAAATGCACAGAATCCAGTCAACCCCAAACCTAGAATGGCACTGAAACAACTAAAGAACTTGTCAGAAAAGAGCAAGAAACAGGCAAAGGACGATCTGAGGAGAGAATGTGACATATTAAGAGCCATAAAAGAAGACTGGTGTTCGCACCCAAATATCATTGAGCTCCATGCAATAGGTGTGGAATCGTCAAAAGAGTTTCACGACCGTGACATACGGCCCTCCTTTTTGGTTCTTTCCAAGCTTCGGTGTACAATGGTTAGCTTCATGACGAAATGGAGGGAACAACGAGGACTTGGTGTTATGGAGTTTTTTGGAATCAATATCAAAGAATCCCAAGATATGTGGTTGGAACGTTTGATGGTATTGTCACAAATAGCCGATGCAATTCGATTTCTTCATTTGCACAATGTCATATTTCGTGACATCAAGCCTCAGAACATTGGATTCGATGGCGACAACGTGCCAAAGCTCTTTGATTTTGGTCTGGCCAAGCGGGTCTATTCCGTGGAAGAAAACTATAAACTGACTGGCAACACAGGAACCTTACGCTACATGGCACCAGAAGTTGCCTTGGATCAACCGTATGGAATGGACGTGGACATATACTCCCTCGCAATATTAATGCACGAGGTGCTATCCCTGAAGATTCCATTCGTAGAAGTTCCAGCAAGCGAGTTTCGACATGAAGTAATAGCAAAAGGCAAACGTCCTCCTTTGGATTATGGTTGGCCATCGCCACTGAGTGGGTTGATGGCGTCCATGTGGCACGAGTCGCCAAGTAAGAGGCCGCCGTCATCCGAGGTGTGCAAAATGCTAACGCTCATGCTTCGAGGGTCAGATGCAGGTCTATTTCCTGATAGAATAGTAATGTAGTGCATTGCAATGCAATGCGTTGTAGCTAAACTACCAAGTAAAAAAACACACACAACGCTAACACATTGAGTAGTAATCCAGATATTACTATGGTGCAAGTTGCTTAGCTTATTCAATGTCGCGCATCATCGCTAACCTTCCTTCCAGTCGCAGCAAGTCGGAGAAGCTTTCTATTCTCTCGAACAGCAAGTTTCGCAACGCTGACAAGTTTTGAGGCTGGAATCGTCCCGTCTTTAGACAGTACGAAAGCCATGTCGACAGCTGTTCGGCTCTTAGTGGTGTGGACGCTAATCTGGAGGTCAGCTTGCTCACCAAAAGAACAATGTGAGCAGGCTCGAGCTCCTTCATGGTAGTCGAAATTACTTGAACGTCTCGTACGCCCAAAGCCAATTCCAAAAGATTATCATCCCCTGACTGCAATGCTTGAGAGAGTAACTGTTTCAGAGATTCTGTCGTTGCTGTCTTTGGCTTGAAGGTTGTTGGTGGCGTTTCTTCGTCATCTTCGTCATCATCATCGTCGTTGTCCTCGTCTTCCTCTTCCATCGCTCGACTCATTTGCTGTAATCGTTCGGCAATGGACATTTCTTTCAACTCATCTTCTTCTGTCCTCTCGTTTTCATCCTCATCTACACTTGATGCCTTTGGCTTCTTGGACGGAGGTACAATCTCCATTCCGGCTTGTCCAGGCCCCAGAATCTTGGCTTCAGAAGGCGCCTTGCGCTTTGTAGCACTCTTACTTTCCGTCTTTGATTCGTTTTCTTCGTCGAGTTTGATAATGGATGGTAAGTCTTCGTCTTCCAAGGCGACCCATTCGGCACTGCATCCTCCAGTAGGTTGATGAATCAAAGCAAGAAGTTGGTCTCGGATCAAGAACATTGCAATTGGACGAGCCGATGTCGCTTGAGTCAACTTTTTAGCGGTCGAACCAGTGATCGTATGTAGCGTATGATCAGCAAGGAGCGTGTGTTTCCCATTGCTACTCTTGATCATCTGCAATGGACTTGTGCTCGAGGAGAATACTTGAGGAATACTGACGACCTTCTTCATTGTAGAAAGGTTGTACACGGCGACGGATCCAGAGTTTTCGACACCAACCAGCAAGTTTTCATCTGATGGACAGACAAAGATGCGAGCAAAGTTTTTGGATTTGATCTTTCCCTCCTTCTTTCCAGTCGCTCGATCCATCACACGAGCACCACCTGATGTTTGTACAACAATCCGCTTCTTTGATAGTGCCATGTAGGCGTCTTTCATATCCCCCTCAAATTTGCCGCTCTTCACCTTTCGTGTCAATTTACTGCTTGAAGCAAGATACTCGTAGACGTAGAGTTTTTGAGAGTGCTGTGTCAGAATTGAAAACTTTTCTCCATCCGAGTCGCCTGACAATGCGAGAAAGTTTTGATCTTCCGACGAGGACATCATTTTATTCGCAACAACCCCACGCTCCAAGTCCCAGACAACAATTTCTGAAGTTCCCAAAAGTCCCACAACCATGGCGTTCCCACAAAAAGCCAAATCTTTCAATGGATTTGGTGATGAGTGGGTCAATGTCATATTTAAGGAACAAGATGAAGATGACAATTGATAGACTTGAATCATCAGCCGACTAGTTGCAGCAGGTGACACTATAGCTGCAAGGCTACCATCAGACGAGAGGGCAGAATGCATTGTTGCTTGTGTCATATTTGTTGACTGATCCTCAAAGACTCTACTGTAGAGTGAGGTTTCACCCGATCACTGTTTCGTTCTCTTTTTTCGTTGGTGATGGCAACTGAAGACGGATGACACCAGACGTCGTACGGATGACACCAGACGGCGCCCATTTCCCCTTACACTCCTGACTCCTGACACCAACACTCAACAACACTCCACAACACTCCACACAACTGCCATTATTCATTTTACAACACAAAAGCTGAGAGCCTCAAACCGAAATCAGGGAGCAGGATGGGAAATGTCTCTCGTTCGGTTTTGGCAGTCGATAATAATACTTTTCGGCTTACATAAAGAAGTTGGTGCCTTTGTTTCCAATGGGGCGAAGTTAAGACAGAATCTGTTCTTGCAAAACAGTTTTGGAGTGAATAAATACCACGCTTCGTTGCAAGCAACCAAATCTTCTGATGAAATTAGTGCATTTTCAATAGATCTTCCCGACAATATACCCGATATCTCAATTTTATATGAATCGGATCGTATCCTGATTGTGGATAAGCCGTCCGGAATATCGCACCATAACGACGAAGCCGACGCACCGGGGGTTGTCACTGTTGTTCGACACCAACAGCAAAAGCGGCTGTGGGGTGTCCATCGATTGGACAAAGTAACATCGGGTATATTGATATTTGCCAAGGATGCCGAGATGGCTTCTCATCTTGCGACTGCCTTTGCGGAAGGCAAGATACAGAAGATTTACGTGGGGGTCTCCGCAAAATTGAAACCGAAAAAGAGACAAGGCTGGGTGAAGGGTGGGATGTCGCGGAGTCGTAACAAGTCCTGGAAACTAATTCGGGACCCAAAAGACAAAGAAAACTTTGCAAAGACTCGATTCTTTACGGCCAAGTTATCCCCCAAGTACGAGAGTGATCAAGTACAAGACGATGACGATTCAACCAGAAAATTTACTTGCATCCTGTTTCGGCCCTTCACAGGGCGGACACATCAGCTACGAGTTGCTGCAAAGTCAGTGGGACTAGCATTACTGGGAGATCCAATATACAAAGATGGGCAGGACGATATCGTGTCAGAAAGGACGTATTTGCATGCTTCTGGAATTTCGATTCCTTCCATTGCTGGTGAAGCGGAGGTCAACCTTTGGAATCCGCCACCATTTGAATCACTTGCAGGAAAAAGCGAATTGGACTCAGTGTTGAGTGTTCTGATGCAGAAACATTGTGATCTGCCCAACTTATTGGATGCTGCAAGTCCAGGACTGAAAAAGATATCATAAGCGAGAAGATTTATTTTAAAAATACTGCCCACGGTACGAATGAAATATTTTAATACCTTCTACTCTAGACACAAAATAGAAGATTCTAGCTTGCAATGCCGTCTTGCTTGTGTTTGCCGTTGCGCGATTTTTGTGGCGAGCAAACCCAGTTTCGAAGTTCCTCCAAAGTCAAATCAGCAGAGTCAAACTACGTGACGAAGTCCAAAATTTCAACTTGACCATCAATATTAAAAATCTTGACGGTTTGTGTTCATTAAAGAGTCTGCTAGTCCGCTTTGCAGATAATGAGGAGGCCAAGATCCTCTATTCGATTTATGCACCATAGGGTCTGGATATTATCCCTTGTGATATTATGCTTCATTGTCTGTTACATTGAGGTGGACGTGGTACCTAAGGATGAACAACACGAAGATCCAGAGCGCTTGAGGCTCCTGCAGCGTGAGCTCCAGGTAATTGACGACGATGATGGAATATCTTTACGGCAAACGATTCTGCCGACCTTGATTTTGACACCCGCGCCGACTAGTCCAACAGGGATACCTTCCACGTCCCCAAGTAATTTTCCAACTATTTTCAGTGAAGCACCTTCCGAGCCGCCTTCTACAAGCCCTAGTGAACAGCCGTCGACCTCTCTATCCCCTTCGCAGTATCCATCATTATCATTGCAGCCCTCTCTTTCCCAGAGACCGTCTTATTCACCCAGTGTAATGCCTTCCAAAACACCTACAATGCGACCCACAAAATCCCCAACCACTATGCCTTCGGTGGAACCGTCGTCGTTGCCGACACCTTCACCGTCAAACACTCCCACTGGTTCGATCGGGCCTTCCGCACAGCCTTCCTTTGAACCAACAAATTTCCCTACAGTTTCATTACGGCCATCGCTGATGCCTTCCATAAGCGCACAGCCAACTACGACTCGAGAGCCAACAAACCTACCTTCCATATCCCCGACACTCTATCCAACAGCGAGCCCTTCGATAATGCCAACCCCACTCCCACCTACTCAGAGTCCTTCGGGTACACCGTCGCAAATTCCTTCGCTTTCCCCCTCATTGCAACCGTCGACTATTCCTACAATGTTCCCAACACTCAGTGTTTTTCCAGTGGTCGCACCCAGTGTCACAATGGTACTGGTTGGGTTTCCAGCGAGGCTGAGTGACATACAGCAAGAAGAGTGGGAGAATATGACCAGTGACCATGTTCTGCGATTCTATCAAAAATTTAATGAGATTGATCGGGGAGTGATACCTGTCAATGTTACCAACGTTACTACTGTCTTCCTGGAGCAAAGCTACCAACCAGAAGATGGACGATTAGAGATTGAGTATGAACAAACATTGGTGTTGGGAAAATTTAGAGAGACTGAGAATGACGAGGTCTTGTTTGTAGCTCCGTTTGTCGAGAATACCCAGGACTATGTCATTCAACTACTCACAACGTGGGATTTTGACAACTTGATTGCCTTGCGATCGGTCGTTGTTGGGAAAGGAAATGGCACCCAGGCTCCTGCACCTGCGGATGATACAGGAATTTCCTCTGGTGGACTGGCTGCACTAGCAGTATCCATTGTTTTGGGGGCCTGCGCCGTTGTCGGATTCTTGTTTTGGGACAAGAAGGAAAAGTGGGGCTTTCGACGGCAAAGTCAACAACCCCCGCAACCGGCATCGCCTATTCGCGAGGGAGTACAAGAGTCTGAAAGGATGAATGGCGACCGTGAAGGACGGGTGCACGATTCGCAGGGATGGAGGAGTGGTGGCCGAGATGGAACCTTTGGCTCTCAGGGATGGACAAATACTCAACCACGCACACCTCCTCGGTACGACAGTAGTACCATGCCCACCGCTGCTATGCTGAGTGCCGATGGTGGATCTACAATTGATCGAATGTCTCTTGCGACAGGTAGTCATCATGGGCGACTCCAATCTCGGAACACCAACGTTGCTCCTATTTCAATGCGAACAGGTGTGTTTGGCCGTGTTCGGGACGAATCTGAAATTACTGTGACAGACAGTGATGGTGGACTTGCATCAGATACAGGTAGTGATGGTTTTGTCATTGATCCTCCAACTCTTCCCTCTATAGCGGACGTTGCCGAAACCTTTTTGTGAGTGATAATGCTGTTTCAATATGTGCAATGAAGTGACCATACACTCTAACACGAATATGTTTCTATCATTACAGACCTGGGACAAATGTTGGTGCGCTATCACCAATGCATATTCCCGACGAAGAGGAAGAAGCTGCCCATCACGAGTATTCGTCTAGTCAAGAGATGCTAGGTTTGGCTCGACCTCATTCTTCACCACCGTAAGTCGGACCAACTGGATATGTCAAATCCTTAATCCAGGTGCCACATCCTTACCCTCTGAATGTATTTTATATTTTAATTATTTTACAGTGTGTTTGGGTTCTCTATGACAATACAAGAGTTGGAGTAGGAGTTGGTTGTTAACCCGCTACCTCAAACACCAGTTTCAAACCTTTCATCATCAGCCCTTTTCATAACATACAAGAAACCTCGACTCTCTTCCTCTTCTTGCCTACGAGCATAAAGAATGCGGTATTCATCATCCAGGTAGGCGTGCTCCCATAGACGTGTTTCGCGGCCTTCGAAATCAATCTTCGGTCCAAGTGGTATCATACCACCAATTTTGTTTCCAACAGTCTGAAATGTAATAGCTAGCGTTGAATCATCAACTACATTCGTACTTGCTACTAATTCCCCGCAAATGGGAGGAAAGTTGACTCGCAAGATATTCCTGGCTTTTTGTTTATCATTGAGATCCACATCTTGGTAGACGTCACCGACGAAGGGTCCTAGCTTCCCGCTGCTAGGCGCTGCAGGAGCGAAGTTTGTCCACTCCATTCGCCAAAAGCCAGACATCATCTTGGAATTCTTCACTGGTGCCCTGGTTGGGTTTTGCTTCTCCAATTGACGGCAAACATCCAATATTTGTTCCGATATATCCCCCGGCGTGTTCAATCCATTTTTGGGACTCTGTTGAATGAGCGAATCGAGTTCTTGTAGTAGGACTTGCGGGGACGCCTTTGGAGCTGCGGGAGCAAATGGGAATTGGGGAAATTCAAAGGCTGTTGCAGTCGCGGCCATGCAAGTGGCGATGATGAGAGTGCGTTTCATCATGCGGTTTTCAAATGTGTGACGCCCGAATTTCACATGCTGAACTTCCACGCGTAACCGTAGGCGTGTACAACTCGATGACTATTAGGTCGGAAGCATTTTATGCTGTCTAAATAGACAAGGCTACCACAACATTAAAAAATGTAAATAACAGCACTAGTTCACATTACACAAACAATACAAACCACTAAATCTCTCTTCGACTACCCCGTAGCCAACTGAAACGCTTTGTCTGCGTCGTCGTGTCAGTGGCAAGTTCCTCGGGGCCTACCCGCAAGACATCTTGTACCTCTGTCTGTGTCAAAGTACGCGAGGGTTGGATCAACTTGAGGGCCGCCACTTCTTTCATAAAGTAATCGATAGTCTGCTCCTTGCTGCGCATTTTTTCTTCCCAGTCCTTTTCAACATGTTCCAATTCCAATCGAAGTCTAACACCCTCCTTCTCGGATGCCTCGAGCTTCTCTTCCAATTCCTTGACTCCAGTGTTCTCCTTGAATCTATCAAGCAAATGCCGAAGCTTACGAACTTCGAGTTGTTGTTCCATTCGAACTTTCTCCAAGCTTTCGACTTTACCATTCGCGATGAGCAATTCCCCTTGCAACCGGTCAATCGATTTGCCAGTATCGGAATGGATAGAGATGTTGAGCCCCGATTTGTCGAAGGACTTACTAAAGGATATGGAGGCCAACGAGACCTCCTCTCGCAGATTATCCACGGTTTGTTGGAGTTCAACAATTTCGGATCGACTCTCCCTCGAAAGTTTTTCCGATGCTTCCCGTTCGTAGTTCAATTCCTCTTGAAGACATTGAATTTCTTCGTGGAGGAGTTCCATGTCATCTTGCTTGAGCGGCTGCAACTGAGTAGTCTGAAGCTTTGTTTCCATTCGTTTCAGCTCGGCTTGCAATTTTTCATTTCGTCGATACTCGTCGTCCAAGTCAGCATGGAGATCGTCATTCTCCTCCAATAGCTCCTTTACCTCCTGCTCCAATTCCAGTCGCACTTGTCGGTCCGAATATTTTTCATCTTCAAGTGCGATTCGCTCCATGACGTGCGTAATGGATGGGTCAGCGGAGAAGGCGGAAGCTGCTGTACCACTTGTTGTTTGTCGTTGAAATACGCTAGGTGGCTTGGGCATGGTGATGAGATCAGCTACGTGATCATCTTCAACTTTTGTCTCTTCTTCTGATGCCAATCTCTCGCGTCCTTGGACTACGATCTTGCCTGATGCCACCAGCCCATCAAATGCCCTCAGGCCATCAACGAGATCTTCATAGGAGGAACCTCCCACCACTGCATCATCATCGGATACATCGGGGATCGACATACGGACTCCTTTCTTCATTTTCTTCCTTTTCTTGGTCAACGATTTCTTCTTGGATTTCTTCTTCTTCTTGCTGCCTTTCGAAGACTTGCTCTTGCGACTGAGATTGTCACCGTCATCGTCCTCATCATCGCTATCCACAATGTTCCCAGTAAAGTCAATTCGTTTGGGAGCCTGGACTTTCTTCGTCTTGCACTTTCCTCTTCGAAGATCGGACGGATCAAGCGTTTTGGCCGACAAGGTGCTCCGAATGGAAAGATTCATTTCTTTGTTGCTGGGACGATGTACCGCCGTTTTCGTGGTATGTGCTGACTTGACGAGCGAATGGGCGCTCTCGCCACTCAAGCTGTCGCTGAAACCAGTCGACGATAACTCTTCGTCATCGATAGACTTTCCATATTTGGTGACATTTCGTTGTTGGCTCCAAAACATCTCCATCGCTGACTTGCGTACATCTTCGTCGACGTGAAAAAAGCCAGAGTCGGTGTCACTGTCTTCTCCTTGCGTTTCAGTTTGTTTCAGACGAAAAGAAGCAGTGCTGCCCAAGGCAGATCTGACACTAGATCCTAAGAGCTTGGCCCCTTTCAGGCTAGGACGACTAAACCTCTTGCCAGATTTACCCACCATCGTGGTCGGCTTTCGGATGTCCATCGTCGTTGCAGATTGATAGTTGATAGTTGATGAATTGATGATACTTGTTCAGTTTTGGAATTTTGTCTTTCCAATGTTGAGTGTCGAATAATTTTTCGAATCGTCTCCGTGCTCAGTAATGGTGCTAGACTTAAATGTGGCTAATGACTTCTTAGGGACGTTGAATGTGCATGGCTTGGATGGTGAACAAATTTTCTCTTCGCATCACAAATCACATGAACCGTACACGTACCGGTACGCGTCTTGAAGAGAACCGCGTCCGCCATCAATAATGTTTTTCGCCATATTTGACAAAGAATTTGAAATTTCGACCAAAAGACAATTGCAATGTGTCGACAAAAATAGCCAACTGCAAAAAATTCGGAGAAATTGTCCAGCCTACGATACGATGCTGGACTGCGATACCTGTAGAATACAATAAAAATAGTGGAACAGTACGACGATACGGTACGATACTATTCACGTACCTATACTTGTACCTATACTTGTACGATACTTGTACGATACTTGTACGATACTTGTACGATACTTGTAGTGTGGTATAGTATGGTATGGTATGGTATGGTATGGTATAGTATGGTATAGTATGGTATAGTATGGTATAGTATGGTATAGTATGGTATAGTATGGTATAGTATGGTATAGTATGGTACAGTATGGTATAGTATGGTATAGTATGGTATAGTATGGTATAGTATGGTATAGTATGGTATAGTATGGTATAGTATGGTATAGTATGGTATAGTATGGTATAGTATAGTATAGTATAGTATAGTATAGTATAGTATAGTATAGTATAGTATAGTATAGTATAGTATAGTATAGTATAGTATAGTATAGTATAGTATAGTATAGTATAGTATAGTATAGTATAGTATCGTATCGTATCGTATCGTATCGTATCGTATCGTATCGTATCGTATCGTATCGTACAAGTATCGTATCGTACAAGTATCGTACAAGTATCGTACAAGTATCGTACAAGTATCGTACAAGTATCGTACAAGTATCGTACAAGTATCGTACAAGTATATCGTACAAGTATCGTACAAGTATCGTACAAGTATCGTACAAGTATCGTACAAGTATCGTACAAGTATCGTACAAGTATCGTACAAGTATCGTACTATACCATACTATACCATACTATACTATACCATACTATACCATACTATACCATACTATACCATACTATACCATACTATACCATACTATACCGGTACTATTACCCCATGCTGATACAGCCTTGGAATCTTGAGCAAGCACCATGAGCCCTCAAGTTTGTGGGTTGAAAGAAAGATCTTCTTGATTTAAGCGTCCGTGCATTTACGCCACGTATGTGATCTTGGGTAGACTTTCCAAGCTCTTCTTTGTGTTGGGGATCTTAAAGGACTCACTCATTCTAGCTGCTTCGGACAAGGCGAACTGGATTGATTGGCTTCATTTTGTGGTGCTTGTTCTTGATGTTATGGACCTTGGTCGAATTCGTAGTATCGCTAGAGAAGGAATTGCTCAGCGATCTGCGACGTTCTTATTGCATAGCAATGGACACATAAGCCTTAAGAGCTTCATGTTCGTCGAACGTGGCCATCGTGGAAGCAAGAGCTGTCGAATATTTTGAGGTTTTTCAAGGACACTTCTCGAAATCGGTCCCAATCAATGCTGAAGGGAGAAGACGACTCGTCCCATTGCCTGTCCTGTTCGTCCATTACTGCATCAACACAAGCATTAACAGTATTAGCAACTTGTGACGAGGTTTTTCGGTTCCATTGCTCGAGTCGTCGGTAGGAAGAGTTCTTCGCGGGACGTTTCCTGGCTTCCATGCGATTCAAGGCCATCGCATGAGACTCTTACACGAGGTCCTTCTCTTCCGCAGAGTACCAACATGCATTCACTTCTTCAGGTGTGTACCCACCAATGTTCATGATGGGCTGAACAGTTACACTGCTAGTAAAGTGGATTCTGAACCGTTTGTGGCTCGAACACGGTGTAGAATTGCCAACATTACTACAGTAGACAAAACGATCCACTTGGTCGCAATTTGGTTCATCATGCATGAGAGGAGACATGATAAATTCGATTTTGCATTTGCCACAAAGCAAAATTTTGAGGTAAGGCTATATCGCAGGTTTATGAAGTAATACGAAGGGGATATTGGGGTGCACTACTTGTTACTTATGGCCAGGGCACCCAAGCGCTTTCTTCGGGAGAAAACTCGATCAACATCCTTTTGGGACCTGTTGATGTTGAACACAATTTATTTATTTATTTCGAACAATTCGAGAGGACTAAAAAGCTAAGTGGTTGACATTCGATCAAGACGCGCAATTTCATCTTTCACCAAGACGGTTTAGGCGATTGTCAGTCTACACTTTTATATGATTTGTCCGTCTCCTGGTTATCCTCTAGAGGGCAAAAGGCACGGATCCTCGAGTTGTAATGGCAAGTAGACGGAACTATTCTACCCAGAATGTGGACGTGGATCTGCGATTTCACGTATGAGATGTCTCAAAATGCGGTGGATGCAGAACCAAACTAATCAACTATGAACGCAGCACAATACATATGATATATTATTTATATATATATATTGCCGAATTTACCTTGACGCCTCCCCAAGATTATCCGCAAGCGCGACGGAGGCTTCATACGGTATATTATGCTATGGACGGAGAAACATGGCCGTCACGAAGATAATAACGGGATTAATCGACTGCATGACGACGTGATCTCGGCTGTCTTCCCCAATAGTCTATGTAGTCTCGGAAAATAACACTTCTACTGAATTGCATTGAACTTTTACGATCGGACTCGAGCCAATTCTGCATTGCTGTACGTTGCTAGATACTCACAGCGGATCGAAGAAGGGGCAGGAAAATTTTGTGTCAAGCCATAGTTATCATGTTAGAATTATGATTTTTCGAGGATTCCAACAGTAGTAGGACGTGTTTGTATTCATTTCAGCTGCTGGTTCTTATGGAAAGATGACGAGAGAGGTTTTGCAAGCTCGAATCCATTGTTCACATTATCCGCTTGGGAACACGACTTTCCCTCGGTGACTATTCTGAGTAGCGCTTTGGCTCATCTGGCCGCACGATTCGGCCAACCCTCATATTCAAAGATGGCATCAATGCGCTTTCTTTCTGGTTTCATTTCGGTTCATTTTCTTGGCGCGTAAGATCATGGGTTCAAAACCTTCGTTCCCCGGTCTTAGTATTGTAGACCTTGTTTCTAAAGGACTCTAAGGGACCGCCTATCGCCTTGGGACTCCCCGAGCTGTGAGACTTGGGGGGTCGGCTGGAACTCCTTTTTTTCTCTGTTCTGGATTTCTTTGAGGAACCGGCCGACGGATCGTCGCGTTTCGTCTTGTTATGCTTGGCCTTTATGTCGTGAACCATGGTCGATCTACTGACCTCTGTGATTTCAGTAGAGATGGAGACATCATCCTGAAGTTTTCGGTGTGCTTTTCCCATGGAAATGTAGGCCTTGCGAGCTTCGTTTACATCATAAGCTGCCATTTTGTGAGCAAGCGAGGCAGAGTATAAGCTGACCTCCAAGGCTACCTCGCGAAGAAGCTCGCAATCAAACATATCGTTGTCCCATTGTCGCTCCTGCTCATCCATAACAGCGTCAATATACGCATGTATGGTGTCGTCAAACTGTGATGCGTTGGCCTCGATAAAGTTTTCGAGTCCTCGATATGAAGTGTTCTTTTTCGGCCGTTTGCCAGCTTCCATGCGGTCTACGACCGTCTCGCAAGATTCATACATGAGCTCTTTCTCTTCAGCAGAGTACCAGCATGCATGCACCTCGGTGGGGGTGTAATCATTACGATTTGCAATTTCTTTCAAGTCTACTGTCGGATGGAAGCTGACTCGATTGAGCTTTCGTCTATAGTGGGAGGACAAAGGGCCGGAGTTGCATTCATTTTCACAATTAGAATAGCTATCGTAGATCGAGACTTGACGATCTTTTGGTGCCATTGCAGTTTTTGTGGTGTTGTATTTTCGTACTTTTTCTATTTTGTGTCAGTTAGATTTTGCGAAGTCAAGTTGAAAGTGAGTCTTGTCACGAGAAGAAACTCCGAAACGCTCCGAAAAAACAAAAACCCTAAATGGACGCGAGCACAATGCGCTTCCATCGGGATATCGATTCGTCGTCATCGACAAAATGAAAAATGACTCGGACAATGAAGCAGTGCACTTCGGTTCCGTTAGCTGTCGTACTTTGGTTCTCACCTACAGGTAAGCACTCGTATCCACCGTTCGACCTATAGCTCATTTCTATGGAGTCAGTCAGCCTCCAAAATCCCAAGATCGATAACGAATGAGAGTGCATCTAATATCTCGGATGGAAATTCTGTGATCAACATCTTCATGATAGCCTCCAGAGTCCTTTGGTTCGGAGGAACGAAGCTTATCAACACGAACACTCCATCATTTGAGCCATGCATTTGCATCTTATCATGATGCACTGATATCGAGTCTCAACAGTCAAGAGAGTGAGACAAACCACCCAGGAATATCATAGTGAAGAAGTCAAGAATTGATGCGACAAAAGCTTCTGGTTCCTTCCTTTGAAAACGGCAACGGTCGGAAAATGCTCACACTTCGACAAGCATAGCAACGAAAAAAGGATCGACTGACTCTCGCAAACTGTGATTCACAATCAAATTCCTGGCAGGAGAAGCCAAAAAATTCGATTGGCAAGCCTCACTGCAAGAAACTCTGAAACAAGGATAACAAAATCAGTACCATAGGTTTGTTGTACAAGGAGCTGGATTCAGCCACAGATTTCAGTACTCATAATCGAGGATAAGAGAAGATGTAACATACCAAGTATCATACAAGGAGACTTGGCATGACATGTTTCCTTGCATATATATCAAGTACTAAACAATAGCCTTGTGGCGTACCATTGCATCACTTGTAGGACAAAGGAATCAAACTAGTCTGTATCATGACCAGCGGGAAAAATAAAGAAATATGATAGGGATAACTTTGAAGCTTGATACCTTTAGTCCCTCAAATTCCAGCCATTGTGCTATCCGGATAGCCTACTGGCGCCTTTCGCTTGCTTTTTTCGTGAGAGATCCTTGCTGGTGCGACTCCATGGGTTGTGGTGTGGTGTGGTGAAGCTAGTCCTACTTGCTTTGGGCGAGAAGCATTCGACCCAAAGGACCATTATCTCAAAGCGGGATATCAGAGACTTGCTCGCCTACCGGTACTACTGTAGGCCTTGTATGAATGAAGAATTCATCGAGACAAGGCTCAACAGGGATGTGGTGGCAGGGAAATAAAGAAATAACCTTACTTCTTGACGCACACTCGCACACAAGTTCGATGAACTGATCAGACTTGGTTCTGAGCAATGCTGTGTATTTTACCATCAGACTCGAGACAATTCTGCATTGCTGTACATTGCTAGATACTCGCGACAGATTGAGAGGGAAGGAAAATGTTGTGTTGAATCATGTTAAAATTAAGATTAAGAAGTCCAACAGTGATATGGCGTGCTTGTATTCAATTCGGCCGCGGGCTCTTGTGGGAAAGACAACGGAGAGGTTGTGCAATATCAAATCCGTCGCTCGTATTGTCCCCTTGGGAACATGAGTTCCCCTCGGTGACTATTCTGAGTAGCGCTTTGGCTCATCTGGCCGCACGATTCGGCCAACCCTCATATTCAAAGATGGCATCAATGCGCTTTCTTTCTGGTTTCATTTCGGTTCATTTTCTTGGCGCGTAAGATCATGGGTTCAAAACCGTCTTTGTATCGTGGACCTTGTTTCTCAACGACTCCAAGGGACCGCCTATTGTCTTTTGGCTCCTGGAGCTGCGAGACTTGGGGGGTCGGCTGGAACTCTTTTTCGTCTCTGTTCTGGACGTCTTGTTGTGCCTGATCTTGATGTCGTGAACCATTGTCGATCTACTGACCTCTGTGATTTCAGTAGAGATGGAGACATCATCCTGAAGTTTTCGGTGTGCTTTTCCCATGGAAATGTAGGCCTTGCGGGCTTCGTTTTCATCATACGCTGCCATTTTGTGAGCAAGCGACGCAGAGTGTAAGCTGACCCCCAAGCCTACTTCGCGAAGAAGTTCCCCATCAAACATATCGTTGTCCCATTGTCGCTCCTGCTCATCCATAACAGCGTCAATATACGCATGTATGGTGTCGTCAAACTGTGTTGCGTTGGCCTCGATAAAGTTTTCGAGTCCTCGATATGAAGTGTCCTTTTTCGGCCGTTTGCCAGCTTCCATGCGGTTCACGGCCATTTCGCAAGATTCACACATGAGCTCCTTTTCTTCTAAGGAATAAAAGCACGCATTCGTCTCTTCGGAACTATAGTCATCACGGTTTACAATGTGATGAAAGTCTACTGTCGGGTGGAAGCTGACTCGATTGATCTTTCGTCCGTAGCGGGAAGAAAGAGAACCAGAGCCGCATTCATTTTCACAATTAGAATAGGTATCGTAGATTGAGACTTGGCGATCTTTTGGTGCCATTGCAGTGTATGTGTGTTGTTTTTGTACTTTTTCTGTTTTGTGTGAAGGGTGAGAATTCAAAATATTATTTGTTCTTTTCCTCGTCTCTGTGTCAGTATGGTTACTGTGTTGTGTATTCTCAGTACCGGTACGTGTACGAGTATCATAATCATGTCGATAAAAGATTTCGGCCTCTACAGAAGAAACTCCTAAAAACCGAAAAAATGTAATTACACGAGCACAATCCTCCTACCATATATATTAAAATATATAGGGATATCGATTCGTAGTCATCACTACGAAATGAAAATGACGCCGCGGGTACAATGCTTGTCAGTGCACTTCAGGTTTTGGCATTACCGGCATTCACATTGATTTTATGAGAGAAGATATTAGTACATACTATATATCGTGCAAGGAAACATATGATTCTATGTATATCATATTTCCTTGCATTTACCAACCACTGAACAATCGTCTTGTGCCTCACTACAATACCATACTGTACTATACTGCATCACCTTGTTGTTTTCTATCTCATGAGACAAAGGAATCAATCATACAAGTGTATGATATACTAACCAGCGGGAAGTAAAATATGATAGGAATAACTTTGAAGCTTGTTAATTAGCTTTAGTCCGTCCCTCAAATTCCAGCCATTGTATCAACCAAAATGTTGATGAAGCAGTCGTTTCCAATACCCTTAGGTCACAATACCCGTACTTTCCAAAAAAAGTCGGGCACTAGCTTTCAATAGCCCACCCTCGATCCGTATCCTCGTCCTTTCCTCCCCAGCCTTTTGGACTTCTACATATTTACATGTCTGGCCGCTTTTCATTCTTCAAATTTTGCCGCCGTCACAATGGCTTCCGCCCACTGACAGTACTTGAAATTGGCCAAGTCTCCAACGGTCTTGACCCCCAAAGACGCAAACGTTTCTCCCGCCTTGGGTGTCAGCCCTTGCAAAGCATGAACCGGTTGCTCCAACAAGTTTTGGAGCGTATACGTTTCGAATTCCTTGTCCAAACCCTTATTTAGATTCTGCAAGGACGTCTCGGTTCGATTTCCAGTTTCTTCTGTCTGTGCCAAGGTTTCAATTGCCTTGGATAGATGGTAGAATTTGTAGTCGGCCAGTTGCTTGACTGTTTTCATTCCTAATTGTTCCAATTGTTCCGAATGCTTGGGACCAATTCCTTGCAACGTCGTGACTGGGTGATCTTTGAGTTCCGAAAAGGGCTTGCCTTCTTCCGCCTTGATGACGGCAAAATTGATGTTCAGTTGATGCTCCTGCGCAGATGAAAAGGATCGAAAGGAGTTCCGAAGCGTAGGGATTCTAGAAACTCTGTGTAGACGAACAAACATTGTTGTGGGGATGTAGTAGGTTGCGTTGATGATTGAGATGATGACAATGCAGTCTGGAGGCAGGAGAACATAAAGTATGCGACAACAAAGAAGCAAGGATACCCAATAGCCTGAAACGGATCGCCGGATTGGATACGGGATTGGCAATCGAAGGAATCGCTTTGACTCCACCGACTGCTGATTCCCGCCAACGGTCATTTTACATGTGCTTTTCAGTAGAAAAGTGTACCGAGATCTACTTTTCACTCACGCTTCGTTGATCTTCCATCGCGTGTGATTGGTGCAGTAGGAGTGACCTTTGAATCCATCCCACACCTCCACCGATAGACCGTCGACCTTATTAGAAGCGTTTGTTGTACCTTGATCGTTCCAAGGCACAAACATACACATCTTTTTTACCCGCAGCAACCACAACCACAACAACAACACCCGACGTTGCAGCTAGCTTTCAGTTGCATCAACAGCAAACTTTCTCGCTTTCAGATCTAAGCTGTCATCGGTCATCCTTTTGCTTCTATCGTAAGCAAAGTCTATCCCTTTCACTATAACGCCTTCACCACCGTTCAAGAAACGTAAAATGTCTGCTCCCATGGAGGCAAGCGCCACTGCTGAAGGTGAGATTACAAAACTGGCTGGACTGATGCGAAGCGTGATGGTGCAATAGTTGGGTTTGTTAGTTAAGAAGGAGTGTACATTGGAACTTGCCAGAGTCACAAGGAGGATCCTTTCGGTCGCTTCTTCTAAACTCCATTATTTTTCATCTCTTGGCAACAATTCGTCTGAGTGATCTCTTTCTAACCCATCGTTTTCTCTCTTCTACACCATGATTTTGGCACGCTTGAATGTTCATTCCAAACACGAAAACTATTTTGAATGCCATCTTTGCAACTCAATTCAATTCCGTTTTATCCTTCTCAATTCAATTCATTTCAATAGTGGATGAAAAGTTGTATTCCCGTCAATTGTACGTCATGGGCCATGAAGCCCAACGTAGAATGATGGCGTCCAAGGCCTTGATGGTCGGTTGCTCTGGATTGGGAGTGGAAGTCGCCAAGAATTGTATTCTTGCTGGCCTTAATTCCATTGTCATTGTCGACCCCCTTCCAGCCAATTCGTACGATTTGGGAGGCAACTTTTATCTATCTGTTGATGATTTGGGCAAGCCACGTGCCGATCTGTGCAAGGACAAACTTGCCGAGTTGAATCCCTATGTTGATGTCTCGGTGGATTCCAACATTACTGAATTGACCGCGGAACAACTCTTGCCCGCCTTGGACTCTGGAATTTCTTGTCTGGTCATCACCATTCCTCTCGCCAAGGATCTCCTCATTACACTCAACAACAAGTGCCGTGAGGTTGGAGCCAGCTTTGTGTATTCGACGACCCCAGGTGCTTTTGGACAAGTCTTTTGCGATTTTGGACCTGCCTTTGTCTGCAGCGACAAGGACGGAAACCCTCCCGCCACTTCCCAAATTGAATCCATCTTTCAAGAGGGTAAAAATGTCACCGTCAAGGTCTTGGAGGACCACGGGCGCCACGGATTGGAATCAGGAGATGCCATTACTTTCGCTCGCTTGAAAGGATGTGATGGCCTTGAAACAGGCAAAAACTACACGGTTCATGTGACGGGTCCATTTACCTTTGAAATTGAAGGGGCCACGGTGAAAGATTCGCCTAATCAACAGGGATACATTACACAAGTCAAACAGCCAGTCACCATGTCGTTCGAGACTTATGAAAAGCGCTTGTCGGATCCTGGGGAAATGATGATGTCCGATTTTGCCAAGTTTGATCGACCCGCTTTGCTGCACAGTGCCTTTCAAGCTTTGGGAGAATTTCTTGCTGGTAATGGTGGCGAACTACCAACCCCTGGAAATGCCGACCACGCGGCCAAGGTCTTGGAACTCACCAAGGCCAAGTCTTCCGACGAGCTCACTGCCGCTCAAGAGCGTATTGTCTTGCAACTGGCTTCGGGATCCAAGGCTGTCTTGTCTCCCATGTGTGCTGCTCTTGGAGGTATTGTCGGACAAGAAGTTCTCAAAGCCTGCAGTGGAAAATTTGCCCCCATTAATGGATTCTTCTTCTTTGATGCCGATGAATCTCTTCCCGATGAGCTCCTCCCTGCCGATCAAGTCGCACCAGAAAACTCTCGTTATGATTCTCAAATTGCATGCTACGGAAAGGACATGCAAGCCAAGATTTTGGATCTCAATTATTTCATTATTGGCGCCGGAGCGATCGGTTGCGAGATGCTCAAGAACTGGGCTTTGATGGGTGTCGGGTGTGGTGCCAATGGACACGTCCACGTTACCGATATGGACCGCATTGAAAAGTCCAACTTGTCGCGTCAGTTCTTGTTCCGTAATACGGATATTAATCATTTCAAGTCCTCAACTGCAGCCAACGCAGTCAAGGCAATGAACAGTGACATGAACATTACTCCATACCAAGAAAAGGTTGCTTCTGATACCGAACATTTGTTTGGAGATGACTTTTATGACAAGCTTTCCGGTGTTTGTACCGCTTTGGATAATGTTGAGGCAAGATTGTACGTCGATCAACGATGTGTGTTTTACCGCCTGCCCATGTTGGAGAGTGGAACACTTGGAACCAAGGGTAACACCCAAATCGTGGTCCCTCATTTGACAGAAAACTATGGTGCCACTCGTGATCCTCCGGAAAAGTCTATTCCTGTCTGCACACTGAAGAATTTCCCTAACCAAATTCAACACACGTTGCAATGGGCTCGTGATTGGTTCGAGGGAGAGTTCAAGCAAGCTGCAGAGGAAGTCAATAGCTACTTGGGACAACCAGCCGAGCAATATCTCGCCACTTTGCAGCCAAACACCAAGACGGAAACTCTCCAGAAGATTCGCAAGACGTTGGTCGATGAACGTCCTGTGACCTTCGAAGACTGCGTGGGTTGGGCACGTCTTACCTTTGAAACTTTGTTCAACAACCAAATCCGTCAACTGTTGCACAACTTCCCAGAAGACCAAGTCACATCCAGTGGCGCCAAATTCTGGTCTGGAACCAAGCGTTGTCCCAAGCCTTTGACCTTTGACTTGGAACATAAGTGCGAAGATGCCGAAATGTTCAACCACTTGGATTTCGTCGTTGCAGCTGCCAACTTGCGTGCCACCATGTATGGCATCAAGGGACGCACCGATAAGGCATACTTTGAAGAAACTTTGAAGGATGTCATCGTCCCTGACTTTTCGCCTGTCGAGGGTGTCAAGATCGCCGCCAATGATGAAGAAGAAAAGGCCAACAACGAGATGGATACTGGCGATAGCGAAGCTGATCAACTGTGGGACTCGCTTCCAAAGCAAGCCGACTTGGCTGGCTTCAAGTTGCAACCCATTGATTTTGACAAGGATATTGATGACCACATGCTTTTCGTGACAGCATGTTCCAACTTGCGTGCTAACAACTACTCTATCCCTACCGAAGATACCCACCGATCCCGTGCCATTGCCGGACGTATCATCCCCGCCATTGCCACCACCACAGCTCTAGTGACTGGTTTGGTTTGCTTTGAATTGTACAAGATTGTTGGTACTCCTCGCAAGAAACTGACCATCGAGGCCTACAAGAATGCTTTCTGTAACTTGGCCATTCCATTCATGACTCTTAGTGAGCCAACACCACCCGCCAAGACCAAGTGTATGCTGAAGGGAAAGGAGTGGAACTGGACTGCTTGGGACTCTTTGGATGTGAACTTGGGCGACGTTACCATGGGAGAGTTCATGGATTATTTTGAAAGTGAATACAACCTCGAGATTTCCATGCTTTCTCACGGAGTTTCCATCTTGTACTCTTTCTTTGCCAACAAGCAAAAGGTTGCAGAACGCAAGGCCATGAAGATGACAGAAGTCATTACCAGTATCACCAAGAAGGAGTTCCCACCGAACCAACTGTTCATCATTCTGGAGGTAATTGCCAACGAGAAAGAAACCGACGAAGAATGCGATCTTCCCTACATCAAGTTCCGTTTCAGATAGGCAGTGGTGCTAGAACTTTTTCGTAACAACTCTAGAGTTTCATTTCTATAAAATCATTGAAAGCAATATGGAAATAATGGTGTGTATTGAATCCCCGCCCCTTTAGTAAACCCTTTTTGTCGACACCTCCACGAAGGAGCTTCGAGGATGACACGTATGCAAAGTACTGAAAGGTAGCATCGGAACTACCGTGAGTGGACCCCAGATTTTGCTTCTCCTTTCCAACCAGTTCCCAAACAACAAATCTGCTACTGTAGTAGGACAAAAACCTTTCACAAAAACCAACTGGCACATCTAAGAGATGGACAAGTCGTCACTCCTAACATTTGCTGCTGCTTCAGCAGCAGCGACTGGCGTTGCTTTATCCCTGGCACAAACTGATTTCGTTTCTCGCAAGTTTCTCGACTCCAAACAACTGGACGCGAAACGACGATCCGAGTACAACTACCGATGGAAGGCGGCCATGGAAAAGGCGTACCTTCAAATCAATTATACGCTAGCAGGGGGAATATCGGCCGTTCACAACAGCCCTGGTTTGATCGACAAGCAAATCGAAGTCATTAGCGATGAGACAGAAATGGAAGGTTTGGCAAAACGAATTGCCGCCAAAGACTCACAGTTCCGATGCCTCAAGGTTGATAGGGATGCTCAAGACACCCAGGGTGAATTCTATCTCTTCTTGATAGATTGGGAAACAAAGTACCTTTATCAGCTTCCCCTAATGGCTTTCGGGACCGTACTGGCCGGAGTTTTTGAGGATCAACTGACTTCAAACACTCTCTGTTTCGTTGCAGATGCATCATCTGGGAAAGGCACTGCACTATTGAAGGAGCTCGTGTTGGAATCCAAATCAGGAGTGGCGGTAGTATCAGAACCCTTGTGGATGGTTCAATTGGCACGATTGGTCCAAGCAAACTTGTATCCAGCCGAAAAGATTCAGAAGCTGTTCTTTGGTCTATGTCGAATGGAGGCTTGGTTCGTTCGGGACGAATGCAAGGAGTCCAAAACTGTAATGTTCACACTGCCAGGTCAGGCGTGCACATCAACCTTGCTTCCACTTGCTCAAAAGACATTTCCAGAAGACCGTCACGTATTCGTTTATGATGGGTGTCAAGCTTCCATTGAATATGCCAACAATTGCATTCGAAAGAAATCTCGCGGAAAGGTCGCAAGTAGCTTGGAAAGCGTTCTATATGGCGCTTCTCAAGATCCAATCATCCATTCTGTTCCATTGCCGTCAAACTCCCCCTTGTGCAAGTCAGTTTTGAAGCTAGTAAACAAATTATCGGACCTACCAGTTGAACAAGCACAAGTCGTGGAATGCTGGATGGGCAGCATTGATGCTTTCTTCAAGTTGAAGGAAGAGGAGAAGAAGAATGGATATTTGCCATATGTGTTTAAGCTTCAGTATTTGACAGATGGTGCTGGGAAGTACGAAGACAAAAGCGCTTCGTATTGGACTATGTGTAGTATCCTCCAGTTCATTGCAGGTTCTCGATCTCGACAGCTATCAGAGGGTCTCATTGACGCTGCAAGAGAATTCATGAAAGACTATAACGAGAGAATAAAAGGAGAGGGTAAAGGTTATGTCCTTTCCAAGAACGATGTGAAGATAATGGAGGAGTGTGTCTTTCTGCATAAGAAAATCTTGTTGGGAAACAAAACACTACAAGACACAGTACAACCTAAGCAGCACTGGACATTGAAGGAAGCGTCGAAGAAAGGAGGATGTGCTTGCTGTGGACCTGAAGATGATGACGAAGAGGAGGAAGAGCAAGGACGCGGACGTCCGGTTGGATCACGCATTGATATGAGTATGCCCGGAGCATTTGCAATGCCTGGAGCACTAGGCATGCCATCGGGGACCAAACGAAAAAGCAATAGCCCGACAGGTCGAAAAAATTCCGATAGCAAACGAGGATATGTTGACGGGAGAGCTGGATTTGCGTTTGATCCATCCCGATTTCAATAGATGATTGCGTGTACTATGATTTTTAATTTGGATTTTCTCGAATTGATTGATTCAGCAACTACAGTAGAGCTCTAGAATAACAGCATGCACTACATAAGGTTTCCATTACAAATACCTTCTTCACTCCTCATCTTGTGCTGTTTAGGGCAGCTTCGCAGAACTGTTCATAAAATTCTGGCGCGCCAATTTTTCGCGCACACCACAATCTCACAAAATACTGTAGGAACCCACATCTCTCCTCATCAGCTTGGAACATTGTTTGACAACATGGCCAAGAACAAACGAAAGAAGTACTACGCAGTCGCCAAAGGCCACAAGACTGGTGTCTATAAGTCCTGGGGCGAATGCAAGGAGCAAGTGGATGGGTTCTCCGGCAATCAATACAAGGGATTTGCAACAGAGTCACAAGCCACGGATTATATCCAAAAAACCAATGACACTGGCAACAACGCCTCTTCCTCGACCCCACCAGGCGCATCTAGTCCAACGGCCTCCTACACACGATCTATCACATACGAGGGCCCCCGAAAGCGCATCCGCCGAGACGACTACAGCACAAAGGATCATTACAAACAAACCCGATCAACCCCGCCTACTAGCGCAAGCACACCAAGCTCCCATGTCAGCACTCCCTACGAAAGTAGCTGTTATGCCTACTTTGGTGCACAAGATGAAGACGATCCGTTGCGAGACTACTATCATTCGCATGGATTTTATGGATTTAGGTAGTTCCATTTTCTTGTCGTTGAGAGGTGCTGGATCAAGATTGCAGCTATTTTTTTTGTAAAATGTATTGTCGAATTTTACTATTTTAAAAAATAATTCATACGGTAGAAATAAGATGACAAAGAAGTGTGTATCTAATAAACTGCATAGTACAATATATATATTTGAACAAGACCTCATGAAGTACCACGGGAAATACTGTACAAGTATAATACTGTACCGGTATCTTTTCTTTGCGGTCAATTTTTCAAAAAAAGCCTTCTTGATACTTCTTATATATTAGCAAAATTGTATGCGGTGCTGCAGCGTTATGAACGATCAATACAGCGCCACTTTGAAGAACCAACTTTCATGAACTTATTGCGGCTACCGGTAATACCGGATCTTGCCAGTTTTGCTTGGTGATAATAAAATAATTTGTGCTCGTACCAGGTGCCAGGTACAGTAGTCATGTCGCCCCACTGTTGTCGTACGGTATTTATCATTTACTAATTCATTGATTCATTCGATCTCTTTGTACGTTGAACGACCTCGTCTCAAAGCCGTTTTGGATCTTGGATAAAAGATACGGTGCAGGTACGAGTACCGGTACGATTCAAATCCATCACCTCTTCTTGTTTTGTTGATCAGAAACCACATGATCTTTTTGTTGAGAACCCTCACATAAATCAAACATCTCATACTTTTGTAGCACTCATATCAACACAATGGCACAAACTTCGAATCTAAGAGCCTCTCCCAGACTAGGCAAACGAAAGCCTGAAGACCCCCCAAGTGCAACTACCACTGTTAAAAGCCCAAAAGACAAGGTTGCCAAAACTGAGACTTCTGAGGAGGCCAAGACAGAAATCAAACTTGACGGTTTCAACATCAACTTTGCTCTGATCAAGGCGGAAGAAGTCAAGAGCTTTCGCGAATTGAAGGACCACCCTGTTGGGACCTTGCAGGGAATCGGCCCCAAGTACGCCGGGGAACTCGAAAAGTTGGGCCTCAAGACCATCCAACAGATGGCGGATTACAAGTTCTACCATCTGGCCAAATGTATCAAGACTTTGGCACAAACCGAGGAGACTGGAAATCGTTTGGAATCATCCAAGATGAACCTTGAGAGCGGGCTCATTAAGGAATTTGAGCCATATGCTCTCAAGGATCTTTTGGAGCAGCCAATCCACGCGCTACAAGGGCTCTCTCCAGCCGCTGACAAGACTTTTGATGCTTTGGGTGTCAAGACCATTGAGCAGTTTGCAGATTTCAAGTACTTTCACTGGGCCGAGGCCATTGTTACTGCTGCCAAATGGGAACTCTAAAGGAAAGATACCTTTAAGATTGGTTACGTTAGGACATAAGGTTACATAATAACGGTTACATAATAACACTACAGGTAGATGATGCTGCTTCCTTGGTCGGATCGCGCCGTTCGTATTGCCAGTCGTCGTCCTTGTTGTTGATGCAAGTTGTCGTGCATTATTCCAAGTCGTACCTGGTACGTTGTACCATGGTCGTATGTCATATCTACCGGTATCTTTGTTCTTCGCTTCTTCAGTCCGAGCAGAAGTCGACTCATTCGAGTATTTCAAAATGACATCACTCCAACACCTCATCAAACCAGTTGTCATACAGTCAGATCACAATACCAAAAACACTGAATCACAATTTCAATACACTGTACGAGTACCTAGAATATCGAAATCAGGATGGTCAATCAATCAAGAATGCTCATCAGCTCCCTATGGATTGCAGGTGCTGCTGCATTTTCAAACGATGTTGTGTTCCACAACAGACGAGGACAAACGTATCAGAATACTCGATCGTTTCTAGCGTCGTCAACCTCGAGTCAAACTGATTTGGGCGACACCATTGTCGATATGAACAAATACAATCTGCCCTTGGAAGAGGTTGCAAACGAATGGACGGCCAATGTCGTGGCGGAATCGTCATTGAGAGAAGCTGGTATTTATTTGGGAGCCAAGAATGACAAGTCGGTCTATGTGGACACTCTTGCTGTCGGAATTCCAAGACGAGTCGGTGAAGGCCTGGGCATTCAGCTCCTCGAAATAGCCGGGGGTCGAGAGGATGGACTTGGAATTACCGTGGTGGATGGTATTGTCGAGGGATCCTGTGCCGATGGAACCGAAGTTCTTGCTGGTGATTCCATTGCTGCTGTAACATTGCGCAAGTCCAAAAAAGGAAGCGATGGCCTCTCGGACTTTGAACAAGTGGACTCTATCGCAACAGAATGTTTTGGATACGACAAGACAGTCGAAGCGTTGATGAGCCTGCCACCTCCAGAAGGCGAAGGAGAAGTAATCGTTTTGACCTTGAAGCGTCTGCGACGCAAACCAAAGGTGACAGTCAAGTTGCAATATCCTCCTCAACAAAACGAACCGGATGCTACGATTGAGCTCTTTGCCGGAGAAAACTTGCGTCGTGCCATGTTGGTGCGAGGCGTCAAACTCAATGATCCTCTGAGTCTACGATTTGACTCTGGTGGTACTGGCAACTGTGGTGCCGACGGAACATGTGCAACCTGTGTGGTTGGTGTCTTGCAGGGTGACGACCTATTGAGCCCCAAAGGACAACAGGAAGAACAAATCCTGAAGAAGAATCCTCGTTGGAGAATGGCTTGCAAAACTGTCGTCGGATATGGCCAACAAGAAGGAGATATGACAATAAGAGTGAATCCACGACAGTGGGATAATTAAAACTTGACAAACAAACAAGCAACTATTACAATTTGCATTCTACTCAAAGCATGTACGACATGGATGTAGACCTTGGGCGATGGCTTTCGATGCCAGAATATCTTGTGGGTTCCTTCCTTGAACATGCTCACATGACGACTTGTGGTAAGCTGTACCGTTTCGGGTGCGGCAGACGGTCTCGTCTGCAAAGGTACTCCAGAGTCCCCTCTTGGCTGCCATAGCTTTGTCTTGAGCTTTACGCAGCCTCGTTTCGTTGTGCAATTTGACATCCTTTGGAGTGTAGAATCGAGCAAAACCAGCTTCCACGATGCCTTCATTGATGCACAAGTACTTGTCACCCTTTTTAACGAAAATGTGAGCCAGGGTTCTATCGTAGTGATCAGTTTTTTCGCCACCTGGTTCGGGGTATACAAACAATTGTTGTTTATAGCATCGAGAATTGGTATATTCCTTGGCTTCTTCAGCAAATGGTTGTTTTTCCTTGAGCTCGGGGGTATCAATTCCCAACAATCTAACTCTGCGACCATCGGACAACGTCAACGTATCACCATCATAGACAGATTTGCAACCAATCTCTTCCACACCGGATGGAAGGCTGCCATGCATTGCTATACTGGAGCCTTTGGTGGGTGCTGGACTGCCAGAGCTTGTGGCAGGTGCAGCAGCATTCTGGGAATGACCATCCTTTGCTTCCTGCTCCTGCTTTTGGATCTCTGTGACCACCTTATTGACGATTGACATACACTGACCCATGATAGCGGCTTTGTTGTTTGTTTTATGATGCAAGTAGTGTGAGCTGAAGTGAGTGGATGCAAAACTGTTTCCGAAATATGGGATTGGGTTGAGCTCTCAAGGTGGACGAAAATATTTCCACAAATTCAGTACACAACTGCCCTCGTGACTCAATCGAATCAATAGTGAGGTTGACCACACTCAATCATTGAACAAAACAACAAACAAACGGATGCACGCCTTCCAACAAAATGATTTGAAATTGGTATCGTACTGTAGAATGTCCAAGCAAGCATGGCTACCACTTGCCGCCTTTCGGTTACAAGTGCATGCACATCACATGAACGATATTCTAAAAACCTATCCAAGTACTTATCCTCACCACCCTTCTCATCACGTACCACCAACATCAATAAAATATGATATCATAGATACAACAGGAAATCGAAGCAGATGATTCACAATGATCCTCGGTTTCGGAGCAGTTCTGCAGAAGATTCAAATTGAAAAGGAAATGGATGCAACCCTCATCTAAAAAGAATAGCATTTGTAGATTAGCAACGCTATTTGAGAACTGGCCTTACCCCCAACTGCTGGTTTCTCTGACATCGAAACGACATTGTCAAGTTCGTTTGCACTTTGTTATTACATCAGTCAGGATGATGAGCCCTTCTTTACAAATCTTTAGCTCTTTTCCACTATTGAAACCACAAATGATAGGAATACTACTTTTGACTACATAGAATACACATGTTTTCCTATTATACACTTTTTGCCATTACAAATTCTTGCTGCAAAACCCCTTCATTTGTCATATATTCCAAGCTCAAATGTGTGCTTCGGATTCACTGGTCACCGTTCGCTCATCTGATTGTGAGTAATTTCCTCCATGGTTCTCCTTTCCGAGCACAACCTCGGATATCGCTCGGCTAATCTGTTCAAAGCTTGGACGCAATTGAGGATCACTGCACCAGCAGTCTTCAATTAGGTATTGTGTATCCCGAGAAGGAATGCATTCCAAGGATGGTCGTGAATCAAAGCCACTCTGTCTTGGTAGTGCACCACCAGTACCGTGGTGAATGGTAAAGGGCTTATTCGCCCGAGGTGTCAGCTTGCGCAAGGTGCAGATCTCGTACATGATCATGGCAAAGGAGTAGACATCCGATGCAAAAGAATATCCTCCTGCTCGCATGACTTCAGGAGCCATGTAGTTAGGAGATCCGTTAATGGCAGCATCATCGCCATCCTCCAAGTATCTTGCCGAGCCAAAGTCAAACAAGCAGACCTTGCCAGTGGTTTCATTGAAACCAATATTGTCAGGCGCCAAGTTTCGCATGATAATATCTCTCTTGTGAACGCAGCTCATTGCTTCTGCAACACCATATGCAACAGAGTTGATACGATCCATCATTTCGTCTTGATCAAGCTTCTCTTGTGAGTGACCCTTGTTCATGAGTCTGGAAGCCAACCCACGCTTCTTGTAGCTTTGAGGGTCATTGCGCCAGATTCGTAGTCTATCCTTCAAAGTGACTTGCATGACATCTAAGACCATGAAATATCCTTCACCATCTTGTAGATAGGATTCCGAGATGGAAGTGGTGCAAACTCCGTGAAGCTTGACAATGTTGGGGTGCTCCAATTGGGCTAGCATATTGGCTTCACATATCAAGTCTCGAGAAGCCGAAAGGAATTCTTGTGGAGAGCGGATCTTGTTGTGATCCAAGCACTTGAGTGCCATCTTTTTCTGTTCGGATTGGCCAACCACTAGAAAGACATTGCTGAAGCAGCCTTCTCCCAATTTGGAGACTCTGCGAATGTCCTTCTTCTCATACCTTTGGATGATATCCATATCCTCATTTGCCATTAGAGAATCATATTGCTCCAGGTGAGACGCTACGTCAGGAGTGATGATTGCATCTGAGAAAGCAACGTTTCCAGTTCCACTGCAGCCTTGCATGATGATGTTTGTTTTGGTTGTCGATGTTTTGGTGTCTTGCGTGAATTGTGAAGTTCCGAAATTTTGACAGGAGGACATTTTCTAGTCGGGGAATCCTGCTTCCAGAGATGAGATGTGAGATGGCTACTCCAAATTGCACGTGGCTCCTCCAATCGACGAGTAGTTTGGCCGAGAGAACACTGCTTAGATAAATGTATGCAACTTCGGACACGTTGAGTCACGATTTTTTAAAAATGCAAATGCAAAAAAATCCAGCCCGGCGGGAAATGACGTTGAGAGGGTTGCGTGCTGATGACGACTGACTGACGTCAGCAGACTCGACTCGTTGGACCAAGATGGACCGCATCGGATGCACATGCATTTGGTTGCCAATGAATGGCGCTCGTCTTCGAGCTGGCCGCGCAAATGGTTCGATACTTCCAAACAGATTGGAGGTTTTGGAGGAAGTGAGTCGTTTGTGGAACGTTTTGCCAGGAGCGCACTTTTCCTTGCCTTTGTCATCACAAAACTCTAGGCTAATTGTTGGTTGTTTCCATTCAAAAGCAATTTTAAATGATGAATTCAAGAGACTATCCAGAAGGAGATCGTTCCTCTCAGGATCCGCCAGCTAGAAGAATGGAAGAGGGTAGAGCCAATAATGGTAATGCATTGAACCATCATCAACCGGAATTCGGATTCGAAGTCGTCCACCACCCGCAAGATGGCTTGATCCTGGATGATGACGACGATGACAATGATCTTGTCAAGAAAGGCGAGCCATTGTGTTGTCCTGCTTTGTATACGAATTGTACTCCATGCCGAACCCGTGTCAACATTGTGGCTTTGGTGCTGCTAGTCTTTTTCTCAGCTGGAGCCACGCTGGGTGGCTTTACTCGACCTCCTCCCGATGCTCTGCTTTCGCCCAACAGCAGATCGGATGGAACCATCGCTCCTTCCGGGGGAATGGACGACGATTATTTGGGTAGTGTGGATTACCCAAACAATTCAGGGGGAGATGAGACTCCACCAGTCAATATTGGGGACGATTCCGACAATGGCAATGGAAATGATGGAAACAACAATGGAGGGGGAAATTCAAATCCATTGCCGGATGTTGGAGACGATAATGTCGATTATGAAGTCGATTCCCCCTATGTTGTTGGGACATACTATTACCCATGGCATGGTTCTAATTTCCACAACCGAGAAGGTTACCTACGTCAAAAGTTGCTTCCACCACATATGCCTGCTTTGGGCGAGTACGACGACTCCCGTCCAGAAGTCATTGCGCAGCACCTCAAATGGAGTCGCCAAGCCAACATTGGTCTATGGGTAACCTCCTGGTGGGGCCCACATTTGCTGGAAGATTCCAATACCCGGAATGTTATTTTGAACCATCCCGAGTTGGGCGACATGAAGATTGCCTTGCACTATGAAACAGCAGGACGCATCATTGATCGTGATCTTTCTAACATTGGACCCGACATTGAATACATTTGTGGGGCCTACTTTTCGCATCCCAACTATTATAGTATCAATGGCCGACCGGTCATTGTAATCTACATTACTCGTTGGTTGGAGTTTGAAGGAATGTTGGGAGACGTCTTGAGAATTATTCGCGAGACGGCCCAAAGGTTTGGACACAATCCATACATCATTGGAGACCACGTCTTTGGACAAGCACCCGATCTTCAAGATACCTACGATAGTTTCAAGCTATTGGATGCCGTCACCAACTATGATGTCTATGGTAGCATGGGACGACCCATGCGCTACGCAGGCAAGGAGCCGATCGATGACTACTACGAAGAGCAAGAAGTGTGGAAAAGAAAGGCCCTTGAAAATGGTTGTCGCTTCATTCCTGCCGCCTCCCCTGGATACAACGATAGGGGCGTTCGGCTTCAAAATGACCACCCTCCTCTTTCAAGGAAACTCACTGTGGACTCGGAAGAGGGAAGCTCGTTCAAGTACCAACTCAGCAAGGCACTACCATTGGTGGATCCAATGGCCAACAACATGATCTTGATCAACTCTTTCAATGAGTGGCACGAGGACACTCAACTCGAACCTGTGGTTGGAACTGGTGCCAACTTGCCGGTTCTCCTCACAGGAGGACTCGAATACGAAGGTTATGGAGAACTTTATCTCAACATTCTTCGTGACTATACCTCGTCGCTCGATGGGAATGTTTTCCGATCGAGTGGCGATGGGTTCTAATAAATTGCCTCCATTTTGGTGATTACCACAAGGCTTTTTCACGATGAAAAAAGCCTCGAAAGCTACCTAAACTGGCTTATGTACAATTCATAATTTTGATATGTTACTTATAATATTATTCGAATATTTTCTTAAATAATCATTAACGAAAACAGTGTTTTCTTCTTTGTAATCATTGAGGGCAGCAATGCAGATTGGTTTACATTTGCGAAATTAAGATTTATAATGGAATGATATAGAAACGAAGTACTAACATCAGGCAGAGCACCACCAAGTCATCTCTAATTTTTAGACCCAGAAGTCAAGCTAAGACGTCCAAAGCACTGCCATACGAATAAATGGTTTTATCTACTCTGCCAGTATAATTGTTGAGACGTGGATGGAAACCCTGCTTGGATACCTTCGTATTTCGTTGGGTGCAAGACTGAACCATAGGAGCACTGTCACCATGTGTGTTCTCTCGAGCCCGATCATCTCGCTGTGAATACTGACTCAATGGAATGAATGGACTTCGTCGATCAGTATGGTGGTTTTTTCTGGCTGGCTGGCTGGCTTACGGAATCCTATCGAATGGAATCCATTGATCTTTATCATCAGAAGGTCAAATGAGTCGTGTGTCTGACAACTCCGCGCACGTTTGTGAGTGAATCATCTTCGCTTGATGTCAAAAAGTGTCACATTTTGAAGGCGCATCATCAATCACATCACATCATCCTTCTCACAATTACATCAGATCACAAAACACTTTTCATCAAACACGAACCAACAGAATGTCCGCCAGATTCCTCCTCACACGCACCAGTCAAACGCTTCTTTTGAAGACCAGCATCGTCCCTTCCGTTGGCAGACGCAACCTGTCATCACAAGGTATTGCTGCAGTAAAGAAGCTTCGAACAGTATTAGAAGACTATCGCAGAGAAAAGTAAGTGCGAAGAGCATTTTATGAAAGCATCACTCTGTATAGCGCGTCTGACAGTGAAATGGTACCTTCGCTCCTCGATCTTCAGCTGCACTCAAGAATTGCCATCACGTGTCAAGAAGCAACTTCTTCAAGAGGCACAAACCGAAGGCTTTGTTGATCAAAACGGAATGATTCGAGTCATTCAAAATATTCACAAGAACGATCAAATATCCTTGAATGATTTGGAAGTAATCTTTCGTGAACACGGTGGACAAACCTCCTCAATTGCTGTCGAGGAAATGATGAAGCTACTATAGATTAGGCAGCAGCCAATGATCAATCATGATCATGCTACAATAGACTACGATGCCGAACATATCGGCCTCCATAGAGATACACGTAAACAAAATGTGAAACGCACTAGCAGCCTTTTCTTTATCCTTTTACGTTACAGTCATTCTTGCTATTGGGAGTGCGATTGACATCATTTTTCAAAACATCAAACTGTATGCATTCTTTGACCTCGTGTTCTATAAAAAAACATCACTTTTATATGAGTCAAACGGTCAATTGAGTACACGTGTACACATGGAAACAATCGACTGAGTCAAACACATCGACTGTGGCGCGCGGCACATAGCAATCGACCGAGTCAACCTATCGAGTCTGTACTGCGGTTCCTCCTGCTTGTGGCCATCGTCAGCTCGTTTACCATCATAATCAAGAAGAGATTGACAGTGGTGATATCCCATTTGGAAGCATGATTTCTCGTTTTGCTCTCTTAGCTACGCGAAAGTCTGCTACGACAGAGTGCGTTTCGAGCCTTCGCAATTTTAGCAATGCTAACAAATTCCGACCGAAACGTCGACCGGGAAAGAACTACAACGCTGCTGGCAAAGCAGCCGTGAAGAAGCCACATCCCAAGCAAAGGTCAAAGGGAAAGAAGGATCCGAACGATATTTCCACTCCCCCTAGACCGTCTATCGACTTTTCGAACATTAAGGTCACTGACGTCGTAGATGAGGGTGATGAATACACTGCGGAAGAACTGATTGCTGAATTTGGACACTTGGCAGGTGGTGCTTTAAACATGGAGCGAAGAGAAATGGAGCACGGCGAGCTTGACATTGAGGCACAACTGAAGATGATGGATTATTTCACAAGCGCTCCTGGTTCCACAGAAGACTTGGTTGCAGAGAGAAGAATCCTTGCCGCGGAAACACCCGATGAACAAGAAAGACTTGCCCTGATCCAAGAAATCGATAGACTTGTAGAAGAGGAGCGATTGCGAGATATGGACCTTCCGCATACCGAACCAATCACTTTGGAAGATCTTGAGGAGGAGCAAAACACGGGTGCCACGGCAGTCCCGCAAAATCAACTTGCACATGGCGAATGGTATCTATCTAGCTAGCTAGCTTATTTGTATTGCAATTGGCTCGAGTATGTCGTAATGTCTAACGGTTTCTGGTTCAATGAACTTGCAGGGGAGAGCTGCTGATTCGAACCGATCGTGTCTGTAAGATGTGGAGAGGTGGTCGTATCGAATCCTACCGGGCTCTAGTCGTCGGCGGAAATCTTAAAGGCTGTGGCGGTTTTGGTATTGGGAAGTCCTTTGAACCCGAAGATGCTGTTGCCATTGCCTCGAGAATGGCCAAGCGCAACATTTTCTTTGTTGATCGCTATCGCAACCGAGGTCTGACAAGAGACTTGACGGGGCGACAGAACTCGTGTAAGGTCTACTTGAGAGCGACTGACAATGGATTGCGAGGAAATCCTCTGTGCTGCGAAATTTTGAAATTCATGGGAATCACCAATGTTGTGGCCAAGGCGCATGGTAGCCGCAACCATTACAATGTCTGCCGAGCCACTTACAAAGCGTTGCAAACACACGAATCTTTGGACGACATTGCTATGAAGCGAGGCTTGCGATTGGTAAACCTCCAAAAGGCCAAGCGGTTGCAGATTTAAATAATAAACTATTTCTTCGACTCTACTAATCACTGCTGTGCAGGGACATGAATGCACAATTTAACCTTAGCAATTTCATGTGAATCATACAACAGTTCTTCATAAGTTTGTACGGTCCTATTCCAGTCTTATTATGTTACAATCCATGCTATTGTTACAAATGCCCGTATGAAGTTTCATAGAACAAGCATGATTCACCCCAAATAAATTCCCAATATGCATAAAAACTAAGTAGAACTAAACGTCCCTTTCATTCAAAATTAAGCAGCCGTTACATTCAGTCGCTTGGTCGGAGACCGCAGCCCATGTGATGATCCGTCGAGCGAAAACTTGAGTGCGCGCTTTCCAGCCAAGGTAACAACAGGCTTTGCAGGGCACTTTTGAAGTTCTCCGCCACTGTTGTTGCTGGTTTGTAGGAAGACCCGTGATTGTTCAGAAGGCTCCTTCTGTAAGTCCCCCCCGATACAGCTGTTGGATTGGTTCAGCAAAACTCCCACATTGTAGCTGTTCGCTTGGTTGGTTTGATTGGTCTGACTAGGGAAGAGCATCGTTCTTTGATACTCTTCGATGGCTGCTTGCTGATCCAATTGCCCCAAGGTACACGCCATATATGTACACTGTAAGGTCTCTTGTTGACAAGCCAAAGCGATTGATACTGGATCATATATTCTGTTTTGTTCGTTCCACTGACGGACTTGGCAATTCCATACTGCTGCTAATACCTTGAGCTTGGTTTGCTTTCTGTATGCAAGCCCAGCCTTGGTCATGAACTCGATTCCCCTGGAACAGACGCTCTCCCCTCCAGCAGTAGTGGGACCCACAGCGTTTACACTGTTTATAATCGCTGCCTTGAAACCTGCATACTCTTGCCTGCTATACCATTTCGATCGCAGTTCGGTTTCTTCTGTTTCTGGTAGTTGCAGAACTTGCGATGGTGACGATGCAAAGGAAACGGCTTTACTCTTGCGTTTTACCATCGTCGGTATAGAAGCGGGATGCACAGGCATTGCAACCTGTATTTGCCTTTGATGTAAGGGGGCCATCGGCAACGTTGATGAATTGCAGCCACCTCTATTCATTGGACACGTAATGTAATCTGTAATTGCTTTGGTACAACGATTACCTTTCCCTGAGGACACTGACAAGAATTTTACTTGAGAAAAAACAGTAGATCTCAAATTTACATCACGACTTTCCTAATTATCATATTTTTATCAATAGGACTAGGTCATTTATGCAACAGTAGCAATTATAGAAGTCGTTAGATAAAATGACGTTTAGGACTTATGTATTACGAGCAAACTAAAGTTCTCACCGGGTTCATGTAGTCTTGAACGATACACTTCTAATTATGGTTTCTTTTATTCAAATTCCGAAGAAAGGTCCACTCTCTCATTCTCACAGTCGCACTAGCTTTCAGATTCCCCGCTGTAAACGGTGGAAATTAAAAAAGCCCTCAAAATGATGTATACACTATTGATCATAAAATACAATACCACTGGTGTACCGGTAGGTACGATAAAACTCTTGGCGTATTACTGTTGGAGGCGGAAAAGGTCAAGAGCTTATTTCAACTGCAACCAAGGTACCGGTACCTTGTACCGTACTCTGAACTCGTACCAGTACGAGTTCCTTCCTTGAAATGCATCCCAATTCTCAAACTGTGTGCAGTGCGAGAAACGCAGTGTGCAATATATGCCTTTTGCATATTCTTGTCTGTTTAGAGAATGAATCATTGCAATAGTCTAAAACGCCATAGTCAAAAGTGCAATACTGTATTGATATTCTAACTAGTCGCATGCATGGTTGCGTCTATAGATTTGTACCGGTACATTGCAGTACCATGTTTCCCTATTTAGCACTCGGATGATTCGTCGTACTCCTTAGCATCCACAGACGGATCCTTGCCAGTATTCTTGCCTTTGCCGTTGGAGAAGTTAGCCGCTGTGGATCCTAGTGCATCATTCTTTGTGTCACCTTGGCTGGGTTCCTTCACTCCCTCTTCATCCCTTTCCGCCGCATCACCTCCTTGTCCACCTTCTTGTTCCAATCGAGCCTTTTCGTTCTCTACCCACTCTGCTAGACGGGGTGACAAGTAGCTACCGAGCACGAGTTGCATAGGGTGCCAAATCAGGAGTGGTAAGGTGTACAAACCAACGTTGATGTCGCTTTCGTAGATGGCATTGATGAGCGGTACTCCCATGGCCACAGTCTTGTGAGTACATCCAAAGAGTCCCATCACCCGCAAGGTTGGTTCTTTTGGGAAGAGGGCCTTCAAGTAGACCCACGAGAGGGCCATGACGAGACACAATAAGCAGAATTGAATTGCAATCATGATGAAAATGTCGCCGACCTTGACATCGTCGTCGTCTTTCGAAAAGGTTCGGCAGAAGACAGTATAAACAATAAAAACTAAGGCCAGTTGCTGAGCCTTTTTGAAACGCGGCTTGTATTCCTTGACAAAAGCAACAACCTTTGGGGAGCACTTTTGCAAGACTTGACCAATGGACACAGGTAGGACTACTCTCAGCGCGAGCTTGTAAAAGACACTGAACAAGTCCACATCTCCTGAAACTCCCAAATAGGCTAAGATCAAGATGGGACTGAGAAAAACTCCAAGCATGTTGCCAAAGGCAGCATTGAAAATGGCTGAGGCTTCGTCACCGCCTGCCGATTTGGTCAAAACCAAACACATATTAATGGTCAATGGCAAAGAGGCGCAGACTACCATGCCATCGGCGAGGGCCTGGGGAATAACATCGAGCGATACCAAGCCCCGGCTGATACCAAATACCAACGATGACACGACCCCAAAATTAAAGACTTGGACCGACGCGTTGAAAGAGAATCGTTGGAATGCCTTTTTGAATTCTTCCGTCTTGAGACCAAGTCCCGCCAAGATGAAAATAAAGACAACACAGATCCAGGTAGCAGTAATCTGAGGTTGAAGGTAGTCAGCTCCAAGTGGAGGGTATGCCCGAGCCAAAAGAATTGCAATGACTACTTGCATTATGAATTCATTCTTGAAATAGAATTTCACGAAAGCATTCCAGAGTTTGGGGCATCCGCTAACATCTTCTTCTTCTTCTTGCTGTGCTTTTTCTGACGGTTTCGATTTCTCGGTTTGGAGCGCTGTATTTGGTTCGCCTTGCTCAATACTAGCGGCTTGTTCATTATGTTCCGTCATACTATGTTGCTTTTGGATTTTGTCTGTCGTGCTTCTCTTGTTTCGTGTACGTTTCTATCGCCTGGTTCCAAGGATCGTTCCTAAATAATTTCTACAAGGTTTGTCGGACCTTTTTATATCTAGCTCTATGAACTATCTCTTGAGTTGTTGAAATTCTGGAACAATCGACACCAGCAGAAGTTTGAATGGAGATGATTTTGATGTGTGACGTCATTTTGAGGTTATTTTTATGCACGTGTTTTTCGCCCCTATTTTTGCTTTCCCCCTCGATTTGCCAAAAAATGCTACGATACATACCAGTACTACCGGTATAGTTGGTACTGCTACTCGTACTGTAGCCGGCAAAAGGGTTGCCGCCACACTACTCTAGAGCGTGCTTTGTTATATTTAGGATTGAGAAAGTTTTACAAATTGAGGTAGGAGTCTATTGATTCTTTGATCCGATTCATCTAGATCATAGTTTTGGAAAGGGAGGAGCGAGTAAGCAACGAAAAAGCCCTGCAGGAGTACTACTCTTCCGCATTTATCCGCGGAGACCACCACGAGCCCCTCGATTTCCGCCGTTTCCTCCTCCTCCATTGTAACCATTGCCCCCATCGCCACCATCGCCACCATCGCCACCATTGCCACGTCCAATATTGCTGCGGCCTCCACCATTGCGCCTCGCTCCACTGACACTACCGATCACAATTCCAACTGCGCCTCGTAAAGAAAGGCTGATGTGTCAAGCGAAGAATCAGATATGTCGAATTACAAGTTCTTTTTGTATCCATGCGACTCACTGCGAGAGGAAGAACCATCGACGGTCAAGCCATCCCCGCCATCGAACCAATCCGAAAGGAAAGTGTGATTCTAATTGGTAAAAAGAAGCAGTAGCAGTGACATTGGAGGTCTTATCGAGTTCATCAGTGAAACAAAGAGAGCGAACACTTACCCGCACGTCAAAGTCATTGTGGTAGATTCTGCTGAACCATCAGCACATGGCTGCCACAATGGTCATTTCGCAGCAGGCGAAATTAGCATCAACAATCGCGATGGCATTGTCCTTGTCCTTATCGGAATGGGCAGATGTCGGCATAAGCGCCGAGTGAGAGGATATAAAGAGTTAAGAAAGTAGATGCCCTTGTGATCATGATTCTAATGCTTCTCCTCGGATTTTAGAAATTGTGAGTGGTGTAATGACTGGAAGGGCACAGGAAAATGCAGGATACGAGTACGAGTAATGATAAAAATGAATATCGCGCAGATTTGTGCGCAACTGATTCGCGCTATAATTTTTTCGTAACCAGTCTCAAAACGAATCAATCAATCAATCAGAAGGACAATCCTACACATCAACCTTAACTCGCGATTTCTTCGTTGTTTCCGACCATCTACTGTACATACAAGGTTACCGTAAACAAAAGAAGCATCGAGATATTCCACAGCATATATTAGGCCGCAAAAAATGCTACTTCTGCGATGAGTCTTTGGGAAACCTTTCGCAATCAGCGACATGATTTCACAGGACGGACTCCGCCAGCAAAGCGGCAACATCGAAATCGAAACAAGCGAAAACTGGAAACGAATGAAGAGGGGCACAAACTGTTACAACGAGAGAGATGTCCCATGGTGGCTTCAGTGACTTTTCCTGTGGCCACAACACCTTCTATATATTCTTCGAATCAAAGACGGAAACCCACATGCCACTCCAGATTCCTTGCATGCCACCATCTGGTGGACGAGGAAATCACCGATGCTGAAACGATATTCCTTCAAATGGATCGGCTTGGTAGCTATGAGAGTCAGTCGCAACAACGGCAACGGAGAACACGGCGAAATAGGTTGGCGTTATCCTTGGCACACAAGAAACTGATGGAATTTGATCAGCAGAAGGCAACCAAAAAAGACTGTTATCAAGATGGCAGTCATGCCATCTATCGAAAGAAAGAAGACTATTCTGGATCTCAGATGTATGCTAGTTGCATCTTTTTGAATGATCATGATCGAGTGCTGGCAGCCGACGTATCCGGCAAGATGGATGTTGTTAGGGTTCCTGTCTTCCCCAGTGGGAACAATAGCAAACTGCTTGGCACAGCCTTGCTGCAAGAATTGCAAATTGTAGGTGCTGGGGGAAGTCAACCAAACCAGTCTACAGATACGTCTTCGGCACTCAAGCTTCAATCCTTGGACCAAGGCAATCGGTTTGCAGTGGGAATGCCCAATGGAAACTACTGTATTGTTGATACCGAACGGATGAAAGCAACGATGGCAATTTCTGAACCATCAGCTTTGAACAATACAAGGAGAAACCGCTCGAAAGTGACGCCACCAAGTACGACTCTGTCCTATCATACGTCTTTATTTCCGCAATTGCAAGCAATCACCGTTGCAGGATCCAGAAGGAAATATCACCGAGACTGGAGCAATCCGCAATTGTCGCTACAACAACTCTTGAAGAGCAATGGTCGCAACTTTTTAGACGCACACAACTTTCGACAAGTCTATGGATGGGATCAGAACAAGCCACGAGTAACCACTCCAGTATCCTTTCAACTAAATGAATCTGCTCCCGCCCATGCGAACACCGCCCTGTGGGACTTTTGGGAGTCGCATCCTTCTTCCGTGTTGGCAGCTCATGTTGATGCCGAGCATGATTGCTTTTCACTCTGGGACAGCCGACAAAAGCCTACAGTCGTAATTGATTCATCCTTTGGTCGGTTTTCATCACAGACGACAGCCCAAGATCATGTAACATCTTGCGCCTTTGTTTCAGAATTCTGTTTAGCCACATCTCATGTGACGTGGACTGCGAATAGCTCTTCCTTGAATGGTCCATCCTCGTCGTCGGTGGTGGAATGCTTGTCCAATGGTAGACTGCATAAGAAACCCACTGCCAAAGCAAGTTCTCGGATTCAGTTGTGGGATTTGCGAATGCTTCGAGCTCAGCGACAACCCTTGAGCTCCATGGCAGTCGTCCCTTCTTTTCCACAAGATAGCGTCCTAGGTGGGTCTCCCGGTCGAATATTTTCCATCGGGCAAGCAGCAAAACCAAAGCAAAATCGTAACTTGGAGTCTGCTGTTCTCAACATACAAGCGTCGAAATCTTGCAACAGTGCATCAAGGCACTCTCAAGTGCTTGTGACTACTGATTCGCATTCCTCCGGTCTACAATACCATCTCTTGGAACTGGCGCATGGGGAAATCACCAGAACTATTTCTCATGGTCAAACGACTTCGGGCTTCATGGCAGTTGCCCCTTCGCAGCATGCCATGGTGTGCAGTACTGCTAGCGGTACGGGGGATTCGTTGCAAGTCTACAATTTGTTGGACCAACGACATTCATCAACAGCTCGAAGCACGAGTGGAACCAAACGATCCCATCTTGGTCAGTCACATGCAGCAGAAGCAGAGGCCAACGATAGAGCCGGGGTAAAATTCACGCCAGTGATCAAAGATCGACATGGGCTGTCCACGCAACTCTCTTGTTTGGCAATGAACTACAGCGGAACGAGCATAATGGGGGGATCAATCGATGGAGACTTGTTTTTATGGCGTTAAGTTGGACAAATCAAAGCTACTTTTAGTTCATTTTGCAAGTAGCATGGTGTGTGCGTAAATGTACTAGTCTAGAATATGAGGGAAAGGGTGTATCTATGGCGATGCGCTCGACATCATTGTGATTGAGGGGGGATAATCATCATGGCCTCTATGATCCTCCTTGTTACTCCAAGAGAGCCGATCCAACTATCAAAATCCCGACCACAGCCAAAAACGACCCAATCAAGGCAGCAGTCAAAATTCCAAAGGCTGTCCCTTCGGATACACCTAGCTTCTCGTGCAACCAATCCAGGGATCGATTGCCTACGGGTGCCAAGGCCACGGCAAGAGCAATGCGGGGTAGTTTGGTCACTTGAGAACCCACGTAGACCGTACCCAAGGCTTTCCCCAACTTTTGTAATTGGCTGGATATTGTGGGTGGTCCAGAAATCGAAATATGATGCCATTGGAGAAGAGTACCACCCGCGTAGAGTGCGAAATTCAAGAAACCATAGGCCAGGAAACCAGCTCTTCCCGCCTGATTGAGTTTCTCGGTCAGCTTTTGCGTTTTGGATCGCACTTTGGAAAGTATCGTGGTGATCCGGGTTTTGATTTTGCTTGCAAGCGTCACCCTGTCTCTGGGGAAGGAGGGACCCACAAGTTTGTATTTTTTAATGGGTGTATCTGTTTGCCGTGTAGAAGTATCAGTGTCAGAAGGTAGGGATGTGGGCGGTGGAGGATTGTTGGCAACGTGCGCCTTCTCCAACAAGGCAACCGCCATTTCTGGAGTGACTTTTCGCGATGGTAAATCATCCTTCCAAGCTGAGCATACTTGGCCGGGTCGCACCTGAACTCGCATGCCTTCGGGGAAAGCAATTGCTCTCCATCCGTCTTCTTTCAGGGCTTGCAGACAAGTTCGAAAACAATCCTCTTCCTCTACGTTAGTGACATCATTGTTGTTACTGCTTTTTTCATTCCGGACATCATATTCCTTCAAAACTTCGCAAACAATTGGAGCCGGCAGTTGATGGAAAAGGCACACAGAAAGAAGCTTAGTCAATATTCGTTGGTTTGTATACGTCACATTTCGAATGGCGATGGGCGGATTGGGTGAAACCTTGTATTCAAAGTCAATCACATCCATAATATGTGTTATTCCACACAAGCTTTCGCCCTTAGCAAAAGATGATGGGTTGCTATATCGGGTTGTCGCGCCTCGAATCAGCTGGAGAAAATCGGGTGGCACAGCTTGTCCTCGCTTCGGAAGATAGGACAGGAGATCCTGTTCCATGGCACCATCTGATATGAAGGACGAAAGCTCAAAATTGCGTATTTTGCTGGGTGGGTCGAAACAATTTGATGTCGAGCGCACGATTGGATTCGACTGCAACAAACCCAATGAAAGAAGCTTGGACGAGGGAAATGCACACGCCATCAAAAGATTTCCTTTCAAGGAGAGTATAAGCAACGCATGAGTGATTGCTGCCACTATTAGTGGCATTTTGTGTTGACGAAATCAGTGCAGCTTTGTTTTGTGATGGTTGATCATAATCATTTTAAAAACTGTCTTTTTTTTTTCTTGACGTCACAAATGTTGACTGACTCGTCCGATTGATCTTGTCGAGTTGACTTGACAACAACCCCTGCGATACTGTTCTACTGGTATCGTACTGTAGTGCTCTATCATTCGACGTTTCTATTTTAGCTGGTAATTCTGGATGGACTGATTTTTTGTCTGACTCTTGATACAGGCTAATTAATGCCACCTTGGGATTTCTCGGTTGGTAACTTGGCAATCAGATTCCTGCTCCTCCTCGTAGCTACTCCTCTAGTACTAGTATGATGGCCAGCAGCCAGGCCTGGTCGGAAGACCACAGTCATGGCCATTGCAGAATGAATTGCACTCAGTTCTGGTGCCTTCGGTTACATTTTTGGTTTTGACTCTGCTTGGATTTGTAATATGGAAAGTGTTGCGTTCTGGTTTTGTGATCACCAACAGATACAGTAGGTATTCTCTGGTTTTTTCTGTAAATGCGAGTCGACCGAATCAATCACATCGTAATTGCGCGCCAAAAAAATCTCAAAATCGGTTCTGGGAATTTTCGTTTATTTTCAATCGAAGTGAAAGCGTTGGGTTATTCATGCAACGTTGTACCATACTCATTGTCATACAATTGAATGAAATTTGTTGTATAAGATGAATCTTCTGTGGCTTCGACGAAACATTCACGACCGCATCTACGACGATCATAAGATTTGATACAGAGTAAGCAGACAACGAGGAGGAGCCAAGAATCTTTTCAGACGTTTGTTTCCAAGCTAATTGAATTGAACCTACCGAATAAGACTAAGCTCCAGGTACACCCTCATTCGAAAATTGGCAAACTATACCCTTGGTGATATCCTCAACACCACACTTGATACGATATCCTCGAAGTTGGACAGAAGCATTGATATTGTCATGGGAAGCAGGAGCAGTGACGAAGATTGCAGTCACTCCAAATTCACGGACGAGCAATCGCTCGATGACATTGTGGAAATTCCAATTGGCAAGAATACTTCTAGGCCGTCACGTGGAGAAAGATTTGGATGGTGGCTGCGAGAACACAAGTATCAGTTGATTGCGTTGTCCATTCTGTTAACAGGGGTAATAATCTTGGTTGCGACGATGGTGGCGCATTTGGGGCGAGAGAGCAATGATGGACCGACGCCACCTCTCACCAAAGAGGCTATTGTCTATGGGGAAACGGGGTCGCCAATTTTTAGTCCTACTACTGTCTCACCACTCACCAGAGCACCATTCTATTCTCAGGGTCAAGCTTCCACAGATCCTCCTGTGGTATCTCCAACTAAAAGGCCTCTCACCGGCGGCCCCACAACTAATCCGACGTCAGCAACAACACAACCAGTTCACCCGACGATGGGACCCACCATGGCTCCGTCGCCGATGCCTGTACTCCAATCCATCCATCCCCAACTCGTGGAAGCGATCGGAGGCGATATTGAACGTTTGCTGGATCTGTCGAACAGCCCCCATCGAATGGCGTATGAATGGATGATGAATGTTGACCAACTACGATGGAACGAGAACTATCCCACCATTGTCCAACGTTTCGTGTTGGCCACCTTTTATTTTGCCAGCGGCGGTGGTCTCATCACTTCCACTTGGGAGGTATGCAGTGCGGTTCCCAGTGAAACCTTGCCTCCCGACGAAGCTGATGCCCTTGATACCAGATGTATCTCGCACGGCGACGAAGTTGTTTGTGCTCACTCGCAGGATTTTGAAGACTGTCCCGAGTATTACGAACGGTTCGGATTGAACCCTCCTTGGAACCTGAAGAAACGATGGCTTAGTGGGACCTCGGAATGCGATTGGTATGGGATTGAATGCGATGATCGAGGGCACGTCATGCAAATGTCTCTGTCAAAGAATAATCTGGTCGGAAGTTTGATTAAGGAATTATCAGGATTGGAGCAAGTCCAGATTGTAAATCTTTCGGACAATAACTTGGGAAACCTCTTGCCAGCTTGGCAAGGCTGGAGTCAGTTGCAGTATTTGTCTTTGAGCCACAATCTTTTTGAAGGAACTATTCCTACCGAATGGCAACAGTGGACCAACTTGTCGACTTTGGACTTGTCCAACAACGAAATTTCAGGATTGGTAATTCTCCCAAACAATTGGGTGGAATTGGATACTTTGATTTTGAATTCGAATGTAGGACTCGTAGTCGAACTAAGTGAACAAGTTGGAACGCTGCGAAAGTTGGAAACTCTGGAGCTGCAAGGAAGTTTGATCATTTCGGATTTGCCATCATCGATGAAGGGTCTAACGAATTTGAAAGACCTTAACCTTGCACATTGTGGTTTGCTTGGAACTTTTCCGACCTCGCTAGGGACCATAGAGAATTTGGGTAAGTCATCGATTTGGTGCTATTGCCTTGTGCTGGCTGGCCCATTCTCATTCGTTCAATTACTTTTCAGTCGAACTTCAACTCCAAGGAAATAGTTTCACAGGTGAACTTCCAGACAATATTTGGAGACTGCGCGACCTAGAGGTCTTAAGGTTGGAAGGCAATCAAGTTTGGGGCCGATTGAGTAAAGACATTGGTGATTTGGCAAAGCTGAAAGACTTGAGACTCTCAAACACTTTGTTAGATGGCTACATACCAGGTGAAATTTCGAAGCTACGGGCATTGGAACGGGCGCACTTTGAATTGAGTTATTTCACAGGAAAGGTACCAAATGAGCTGTGCAAGTTAAGGGAATCTACGTTGAAGGAGCTGACGGCGGATTGTTCTGGGAGTAACGAGATGAAATGTCACTGTTGTACGCTATGTTGTGATCGCGCGGATGAGACTTGCTCAGTGCAAACCGAAAGCTCCAGAAAGAGAGCTTTGGGGAGTTTGAATTAGTCACTACTTTCCATCTTGGGGCCGGCTCCACTTTTTCTGCTTCAACTATGAACCACAATTTTCTATAGCAACTGGAAGCCATTTAACGAATAATTGGATAAGATCAGTTTATTCCATCTGGATATATTGGAAGACTGTACCGAAAACTCATGAGATGGATGTGTGTGTGTTTAATGACCGAAAAATTACCGCGATAACGAGCTGTTAGTATAGTCAAGTAGATTTTTAAACCTCTAGGTGCCTAGTGGACCAAGCATTGGAGATGCCCGTACAAGATTGATTCTTCTTAGCTCTGGAGTAGAGTCTTTCATTGGTGGCCATTTACCTCCAGCCATCACTCCTTCGACTTCTTCTACAGTCCTTGGGCAAACTGTGAAGTTGACACAGCCGTCTTTAGTTATTGCCAGCACATCCTCTAAACGTACACCACCGTAACCTCGATATGGCTTTAGCTTTTGTTCGTTCAGGTACTTTGATAGAGCAGGATTGTTCAGCGCTCCATCTAGTAAATGATCAATAAAGTAGCACCCAGGTTCCACAGTTAAAACCATGTTCTCTTCCAGTAATCTGGCGGTTCTGAGTTTGCTCAATCCAGGCAGCTGTATTCGTGGTTGATGGCCTGGCAAGTAGCCACCGACATCATGCGTGTCGATCCCGATAAAATGCCCCAAACCATGAGGCATGAATATGCCCCCCAATCTCAACTCTACCAAGTCATCGAATGAAACATCGGGCCCCTTACTTACAATTCCCATTTCTGCTAGGGCTGTCAAAATTGTTTTCTTATAAAGGAAATTCCAGAAACCAAAGTTAGCTACAGTACTGCGTCGAATGACCAAAGTTCGGTCCATTAAAATCATATCTTACCTCCGCCGCCTTGTGGCAGTCGACCCACGATACCCCTGGTTTCAACATTTCATAGACTGTAATTTGAGCTTGCAAGACAGCATTGTAGATTGGGAGGTATTTGGCAGAGAACTTTCCATTCGCTGGAAAGCTACATGTAATGTCGCTTGCATAGCTATTTTTGACCGTGAGAACGAGAGTAGCTTCAAGATATTTTCAACCCAGGCTGCGACTCACCATTGATACTCTGCTCCCATATCAAAAAGACAATTGTCTTCTTCTCCTATCAGCCGAGCATTCGGCTCACCAGCATGCCCATAGTGAAGTATAGCAGCGTTTGGTCCACAACCGCAAATTGATGTATAGCTGACAAGTCTGGACCCTGCAATCCAAAACTGTATTCTGAGCGCCTTCAAAACAACTAGCAACATAATTCAGTGGTCTTACCAAAGTTGAAATACCTGTGAGGAAAAATGATGAGAAACGCAGTGGCGAGAAGAAGTAGAAATCGTTGGTCCACGAATTGAACTTACGCATAATGCATGAACAGAGACTCCGCTTGATATTCCATCATTCCTGGTTTGAGATTTCTCATCACATAGGAATGTGCAAAGGATGAAATCTGTGCTACATGTTCCAGTAACGCAAGTTCCAATTTTGACTTGTGCACACGGCACTCTGCGAGAATTGGGAAAAGGGTTGTCTTATCTTGTTGCTCAACGAGTTTATTCGATTTGAATTCGGGAGCGAGGTCATAAGTATTGCCAGAGTCTGAATTCACTCCCTCCATGAGAAGAATCTTTGTTGACTTGTCATTTGACACCACCTTACTTTCCAGGACTTGTTCGAGGTTTTCTGTGAAATCAACATCATCAGCGCCATAGAGCTCCTTCCATTCCTCCTTACTTTTAATGTGGCCCATAATGGTCGCATAGTCTTCTGGTAGATTTGGGACCAGCAGTGTCATTCTTCCATCCTCGTCGAGAATTAGAGCACAATCTGCATCCTTTACGCCAGACAACCACCAAAAATAGCTTTCCTGCCGAAACACAGGTTCGTTGTCGCTATCGAATCGAGTGGTACTGGGTCCTCCAACCAACACAATCAAAGCACTGTCGTATCAAAGCATGTTGAGACTACTTGCGTTTGAAGCATATTCTCCAGAATCACGTACCTTTCATCCATTGTGGACTTTATCGATTTGGCAAGTTTGGTTCTGAAGTCGAAGTCGAAATCAAAGTAGGGTCAGTCGTCAATGGCGCTTCATCACAATCCAAATTATCCACAATTGACACACCTATTCTCACGAAACATTGTGAGTGGGATCTTGTAGGTGTCTCTGCCCATCGAGAGAAACGACGCCATGCTGAAAAAAATAGATACTACTGCTGTTGTTGGTTGCCACTTCGTTTGGCAATAGGTTGGTTGATGGATGCGTGTCGAAGAATGAATCGATGCGATGCGATCTTTGAAAAGATCGACTCATCCGAGTAAATCGAGTTCGACTCCTGTATCTACCCATTGACTTACAGCACATGTATCGGCTCTCTGTTGTACTGTGCCTTACGACCCGAGCCCCCCCCCGGAAACTTGAATAGGAAAGTAGCATAGCAATGGGTCTATATGTCCTTTTATTTAGCCACTGATCTTCACTCCATTAGCAAACTTTCCTTTCGTTTTGACCAAAGCTCTCGAAATGGCCGACAAAACTGCTCCCCTAGCCTCCCAATAGGCACCGGAGGACGGCGGCACATAGTGATGAGTATCGATTGTCACTAGAATATGATTTGTGGCAATATCCGTCCACATGACACGGAAAGGACGCGATCCGTCTGTAATGAGCTTCGGACAGGCACTTCGGATTTCTTCTTTCAGGGCTTGTACTATATCGTCGATCCGAACCAAGTCCTCAAAATGAAATTGCAACTCGAATTTTGCCTGAGAGCGTTGCATGCGAGAAATGTTTGAAAACTTTTGGCCTGTCATTTTGCTGTGAGGAATCTTGACCGTCTACAGAACAAACGTGTGAGTCAGTTTAGTTCGTTGCCTTCAACCACATCAAGAAGTCAATAGAGAAGACATCTGTTACGCACAATATCGTCTCCGCCCATTATGGTCGTCTCCAATAACCCAATATCCACTACTTTGCCTTGTGTCCCATCTCCCAGTCGAATACTCTCATTGCGGTGGAATTTATTCGAAGCCATCATTAGAGCTCCTTGTAGCATTTGGGAAACTGGTTCTTTCAACGCCAAACCGATTACGATAGAAGAGAGACCACCAACTGCAACAAGGGATCGAACTAAACCCCCAAGATCGAAATGACAGGCATCCAGCACTATAATGGAAGCTAAAAAACATAGTGACGAATCGATGAGCCACCTTTCTGAATTCTTTCGATTCTTTGAATAAACATCGAAACGAATGATCACTTACCAGTGATGTAAATCAGAAAATCAAACATCCCATCATAGGTTTCTGGATCTGGTAATCGAGTGTAAACCTTGCGCAAGAGTCTCCTCTTTGCTTTCGACACTTCCGTGGCAATCCAATATCCATATGCTATATTGGCAAAGAAATTTGGAAATTTAGCCAGCGGTTCCAGGTTTTTTGGAACGGCTGATTTCGCTGCTGCCTTGGCTGCCTTGGGCGCTCTAGCCGCGGCATTTAAAATGAATCTACTGGCCATCTCGACCAAGTAGACGAGCGATGCGATTCGTCCTCCTTGAGCAGCAAAATTTCCAACGCGTGAAATCTTGGATCTTTGGTACTCCTTCTTTTCTTTGGATGGAACAAAGATTGGGACTATTTGGTAGAAGATCTTGTGGTACATCCTTGCCAAAGGAATCGGAAGAATGACTAAGCAGACCAACGCGATGACATCGGCTGCGTAAAAGCTATCCTTGACCGCCGTCCAGCCTTTTGTACAAGATTCCGCTGTCCTTACGAAGAAATCTCTTACTTCAGGGTGATTGGTCAATACCATGTTTTGAAATCTTGGCGCTTTGAGAGGTTTCAAAACCTCCTCTGCGGCTGTTTCACCTCCACGCAAGTGCTGCAGAACATGCTGCGAAGGTGTCATGGAAATAATCGAAGGTCGCTGGTTGTTGTGGACGTGGTGATTCATCGAGGAAGTGAAGGTCGCTCCTCCCTGAATCATCAAATTCAACAGGAGCGACACTCCAATCACAAATTTTGAGTTTCTAGTCATCATTGTCACAGTGGATGAGTTGTGGCGGATCCTCAAGCAGCAATCAAGAGAGTAATACGGTAGAGTAATGACGAGGTCTGGGATTTATTCGACCCTTCTGATCTCCCAGACAGGTTGTCTTTCCGCCTTTTTGAAATCAAAAGTTTGAAACTGCAATGAAGCGTGACCCAAATCTTTTTTATTCCCGGAATGAAAGATTTGGGACTGTTGATGTACCTACCATTATTGAAGTGTCTCGAGCACACACGGTGAGCGTGTGCAGGCCAGTGTTTCTTGTGGGGGACGTAGCTCCAGCACCCCCGATTGACTAGAAGTAGTACAGTCTAGGAGGTACCATAGTCACAATAGCACTGAGAGAGATATTCTTAGCTAAACGAAAACTAAGTTGATAGCATTTCATCCGTTTGGCACCCATTAGCTGTTATTTTGGTTTGTTTTTGCGGCAAGATAACTTGCGAACTTGCCAAAGATATCGTGAACATCGTTTTGTTGATGGAGACCTTAGGTTGTGCGGGCACGATATGATTGCGGAACTCTTTCCCCACATTCGTTCAGCGGATAGATTTCGAGAAAGGAATCAAAGTGACTCATGGCGCTCTTGAATTTCGCTGGATTTGATTTCATGCTCGCTTTGACGACATTCCAAGCACTGGCTGGGAACCCACAGGTCCGGATACAGGTCGGAAGAATGCTGCCCAAGATCCCTCCTTACAAATCAAAAGCGGCAAAGTCATCAGTGTCAAACGATCCGTAGGCTGTAACCAATTCTTCTCCGGCTGTGATATCTCTTAGTGCATAAACAAGCTCATTTGCTTTGAAGTCGACTTTGGTTCCCTTCAAGCCTCCAATGTTGTACTCTGCTCTATCGTCGTCTGTAAATTAAATAAAAAGAAAACAAGTCAGCTCTTGAGTTTCAATCCAAGTATGAACGATCGATTCGGAGACAAATGAAAGGGACTTACATGTATTAAAGAGGGACCCTTCATCAAGGTCGCAGCCAATGTAATGAACATCGCTAACAGCAGGGTAGCCAAACGTGAGTTTTTCAATTTTAATTCCAATCTTAGGGTCTTGCGCCGGTGGTACACAAAACTTACCTAATATCTTTTGCGGTATAACACCAAATGAGAAGATCACACACCATAAAATCAGGTAGTGCGCGCAAGAATTGTCTATATTGAATTCCCGTTTCGAAGGCTGCCGTATGCTCGGAAGTCCAGACGAGGGTACCCTTCGGAATGTCCTCCACCGAGAATACGCCTCGCCCCCTTCCTGGTGAATATCCAACGCGAAAGGGCACTTTCATCCCACTCCAGTAGGTTAGATTGACCGTAGCCTTCTTTGGACCCACGATTGCAATGTAGGCACTCCTCATGAGTACCCATTCCGTCTCGTTCAGGATTGCATTGTATCGATAGTCTGGGCATCCTCTAAGATCGGCAATGTCTCCAAGGAAACATTCCGCCTCGTCACAGCCAGATGCATTGGTTGGCACACCATTTTCAAAGCAAGAATTGTCGCAATACCATTCGTCACTTTCGCCATCCATCTGTTCTTCGAAAAGCTCTTCAAATTCTTCCTCTTCACCCTCGCCGTCGCCAGTATGCTCCCCCTCTTCAGTTTCTTCCCCTTCGTCCCCTTGGTCGTCACCCTCGTTTCCTTCTTTTTCTTTCTCCTCTTCCTGTTCCTTCAGCATTGCCTCTTTGATGTTGCCATCTTCATCAAACATCTCATAGGCATCCGCAACGCTGACTTGCAACGCACTAATTAGGGCATGCGAATATGCATCAATCTGCTTCCACTCCGCATCGGGTATTGACTGACGAGACTGGTTGATTTCTCCTGCTCGCACGCGAAGCTGCCGAGAGTATTCGTTCTCCATAATTTCCACATTCCACAATTCAAATGGTTTCTTGACCCATTGTATGGGCTCATCCTTGTTGGAAGGATCGTAAGCAAAGGACACACCAACGGGGAAGTTCCAAAAGTGAGGATGGTTTTGTACCTGACCATGGTTTCTCATTACACTTGTAACAGTATCCTTCTTGGATCCATCACATTCCGACAAACACGTCAGAGTCTGCCGTTGTAGTTGTTCTCCTTTGGCAATATCCTTCAATGCCACCACTTTTACAGAATAGTCCCCTTGAATTGTGTGATTCACATTATATTCAACGTGATGGTGCTGTATTTGATCGTACAAGGGCACAAGGAAACGTCGATCGATCTGATGTTGGATTGCAATATCAAACGCCTTGAGATGAGCCTTTTGTTCCTCACTATTTTCAATGGCGTCGACGTCGTGTGTTATAAGGCTGCCATCTTCTGCTATTTCTTGTTCTTCATCCATGTCTTGGTGCTGGTCGTCATCTTTATCATCAAGGTCGGGAGCCTTGCAGTTTTCTGTGTCGGGTACATCACAGCTGCTGTTGTCACTTTTTTTCAATGCGTCAAAGCAGTTGTCAAAGCCATCAATCCACGTCGTAATGTGTTTTCGTGGCAAGGTGATGCTGACCATATTGAGTAATCTGCGCCCGATATTGGACCAAAGTACGGGTATCATTTCTCGGTCCGACTGCGACGCTTGAAGGTAACCAATATAGGGGGCATATGTTGATGCTTCTCCGAGCTCAATCTCCTTCCACACGGCATGTAATAGCTGACACAACATATCATCGTCTTCTTCCGTTTCTGGAGCAACCATGACGGATGAGCTTGGAATTATCATTAATACTTCTGATTGTTTGATTGCCTTTTTTGCTAGAAAATTGCCGTCATGGTATTGGAGCTTTCGGTTCAGGAAGAAATTGCTGTCTTGTTTCAACCAATCGAAAACATCTTTTGCTGTGGATGATTCACCATATTTTCCGTCAACGAGTATTGTTATGCTAAGGAGAAAAAACACAAGAGTTCTGAAGAGATGGAGACCCCCTTGGCACGACATGCTTCACAGTAGATTGCTTCCTCCTTGCAGATTTTATTGTGGCGTGGCATTTTGTTGGAAGAGATCGCAGTTCTTATTCACAGGAGGTCGGAAGCAATGCGTTGGATCGGAGAGTGAATCCCAAGTGGTCGGATGAATCGACATGCACAATACCGCGCGAATGAATATTCCGAATGGAAGTAAATTTGAAATTCATCACCAACCCCATTACCGTATTATATTCACCTTCAAACGTGCCGCGACAACAAAAGCAAAAGACCCATGCACGTTTCCATCTACTCGTACTTTACCGGTACTGGTGTTAATACCATGCACCGGTGTAAAAGGAGGAATATTGTTCGTGCTCGATTCTTCACTAATCAAGAAAGACAAAAGGTTGCGAATATCAACAACCAATTGAGCCACCATCTGACCAAAACATCAAACGTTATTTCACATCGACAAGTTCAGTACTGTACCAGGTTTCGTATCGAACAGTATTCCCTACTCGTACTTCAAAAATAAAAACACTATAGATATAAAACATACAGTACATCATGGGTTGGTGGTCACTAGGTCCCGAAGACGAGGAGGTAATGGAGATGCCTCACTCGCTACCCGTTCGTCGAGTTCGTGGAGGTGCTGGACGAGTACCGAATCATCGAAGAGGCAACGATCATGTATCCCCAGGAAGAAAGACGGATCGCACTCGGTCACCAGCAAGTTCCAAACAAACAAAGAGAAACAAGAAAAAGAGACCTCGAGTGGTCGGAACTCCCAAGGAAGAAGAGTCTAATCTATTTGCGTCCATTGGACGAATGGTCAACAACACTGATCCTCATCGATTTGCCAGTGATCTTTCCACCCTTGGAACGGCCAAGTATCCAGGTCAGAATGGAATTCCCGTCGACGCCTTGATGATGAATAATAATTATGCCAACGAAGCCCAACGTCGGGCCAACGAAATGGCCAATGCCATGGCCTGGTTGACCAACCCCAACGCAACTGCAGCACAAGAAGAAGAAGAATCATCATCGTCATCGCAAGCTACTACCATTTCGGACTTGTTTCAAGATGATTCTTCTGAAAATATCACACCTTTTGCCTTGAAGTCGGAAGAAATGCCAGAGCTGATTGCTCTGTTAAAGCATGGACAAACTACTTGTTCTTACAACGACAACAACAACGAGATTGATCATATTACGAACAAGAAACCGGCAAAAGGACAACACAAGAACTTTGAGATAAAGGGTAAGGAGCTGACTGCTGAGAAACGAGCAAGGGATCTACAAAGATCGCTGGAGTGGTTACAACAGAATAACGCAAGATATGACGCCCATGAGCCACTCGAAGAATATGCCGAAGAACCATTCCAAACTGTGGATGCAGGATTCCGGCAATGGACGTCAAGGACAACCCCATCCCTGGGTTGGCAGCGATTGCATGATGATTCCAGAGGACAATCCAAGGAAGCAAAACAGATTGCCGAAAATTTGAAGCAATCTCTTGATTTGATCTTGAATGGTGATATCTTTGACAGCAATGGTTCATCATTGAAGAACGGCCCGGTCTTGAACCGATTGAAGGATCTCTTTGTGGAATGGACGTTTAGAGAGAACGATGGAAGTAAGGAACTGGAAGATGCCTTGAGCTGGTGCAAACTTCATACACAAAAGTATGACCCTTTCACTACTAGTAAAGAAGAGGATCGCAGGGTCGTCGAATCAAAGAAACTGCTTATCTTACTTGAATTCAAGGAAGACGACGCCTGGGATGAGCGCAAACAGGAAATGGAAGAAGCGCTCGCATTATGGGCCATTTATAAGGACAAATCCATGGAAGACATCGACGATCATACCATTGAGAAAATGAAAAAGATCAAAGATGTTTTGGTGCAAATCAAGCGACGTAGACTAACCATGAGTGATATGACATACATGGCACGAGAAATGAATGGGGTCCTAACCTTGTACCTTGCCAAAGGTTGCAAGATTCAAGATTTCTCCAAGAAAAATAAGTCTTACCTATCAATTTTCCAAAAGGCACAAGGTATCTTAAGTCTCTGGGGGAAAGGTTTGATCCATTGCCCGATCGACGGAAGGACATGGTGGAGCTGCTACTTGTCCTGGAAGATAACAAGTGCATCTCCGACATTCTGGATAAGTACAATGGCGAAGATGGGGCGAGATTCCAAAAGCTTCATGATTCAATTATGGATTGGAAGTCCAAGAAGGGATTCAACCCAAATTCGAATACAATTGCGATGAATATATCCGTAAAGAATGGCATCGAAGCTGTACTTGACTGGTTTGTGGCAACTGAAGAGAATTTTAGTGTGGCAACTTCGAACGAAGATGAAGTCTACATGGCTCAGATTGCCAAGAGTGCTTTGGATGCTTGGATGATTCCGAGCGAATCTAGCTTCCAAGATTCAAAGTTTGCAGTGAAGGAGATCAAAGGGGCGCTTGCACTCTACCAGAAGGCTTTCGAAGAGCCAGAGATGCTTCAAGAGCTGTCACGAGATATAATCAAGGAGGCTGGCATCAACAGTCAACAGGTGAATCCAACTGACATGAGCTGGAAACGCAAGGAGGCTGGCCATAACTTCAACGAAAGCTCGGAGCCTATTGGTGTTAAAATTCAGGATTTAAAGTTTGATGGTGTCGTTCCATTGGTCCCCTTAGAGGAGGAAAAATTGGTCCAAGAGATGTCGAGCGCATTAGATTGGCTTCGTCACAACGATGCTGCACTTGATGTTGACGATGTTATGTCTGCAGCTTTCTGCGTTGCAACATCCAAGAAAATTGATGGTATCGTGCCAAGGACAGGAGATGTTCTTGCTCCCACAACTAGAGTGGATAATGCCCTTGATTGGTTGCGTTCGAAGACCATTGTTGACAACGAAAATGTATCCAGCTCCAAGAAAATCGATGGTGTACTTGCAATAAGTGCTTCATCTAATGCCGCAAATGAGCCTGGCTTTGTAGGTGCCTTGGAATGGCTTCGCGAGAGGCAGAGATACAATGCCGCGTCCCATGTGAAAGGTGGGTATTGTAGCTCTGACAACAATGCTAAGCTTATCGCAGTCTCTGTGATCCCAAAAACCGAGGATGAGAGAAAAGCAGAGCAGATGGAAAGTGCATTAGATTGGCTTCGCTGCAATGGCCCTCCCGGGGATATATCCGTTGACAGCGTATGTCACACTCTCAACAATGGATTTGCTTCAGCCAGTACTGAACTCGGTATCAATCGGCCTGGTGGTAGTTTATCAGCACCTCAACGCGAATTGCACTGGCTGCGACCTCAAACTGCTACGATCATCGAAACGTCTACTACTGTTTCAAAAGGAGCTAGATGCACAGCTGGTCAACCTTTATTAGTCGATGACAAGCGTGTAAGTGAGACGACGAATTTCCCTCATTGGTTTCGCCGCAACGAAGATAGTGTTCATTCCAGTGACAGATCAAATGGGGAATCGGAACTGGGCACCACTGAGGCATCGGGGCCTGTCGCTCATGTCTCGAACGAAGAGCATTCGATTGAGATTTTTGGCACTGGGCAATCATGGATGAGAATCGCTTCTCACAATGATTGCGACGGTGATGATGACGATCTAGCTGGCATTTTTGCAGCTTTTGATGAAAAGTCGCGAATGAAAGCGCTCGATAACGAGACACTTCCTACTTCAATACAGCTCAACCGGCCAGATAGTCCCACGGATGTAAGAGACGACGCGCTGGCGTTCAATACACCATTTGATGTTAATGTCATTCCAAGGGACGACACACCACCCGGAGTTGAGAGTAATGACGCGGGCTGGTCAGTGCACATAACCAGATTGTTTTATGAAGTCCCTGATGAAAGAGTGTCATGTGGAAATTTTGGCATGTTGAAGGCAATTCCATTCTCCCGAGAACGAAGCCAAGATTTCGATAACCATGATCTCGATTGGATTCGACATCCCGCAATTGAGGTTCAGTTGGATGACGAGATGCTGTGTTACTGCAAATCGAGAGATGTTCGGTCGATTCCATGTGATGGCCCACACAAGAGAGAAATTATGATGCCCAACATAGACTGGAATCGCCATGGTAAGCTATTGAATCCCATCCCTGGGGAAGAACACTTTGATGATAGACCACAAGATGTTCGTTCAGTTCCTTGCTCTGGTACGCTATATGAAGCAGGCTTCCCAGACTTGAGCTGGCGGAGGAATCCAGCCTGGAAGATCAACAAAACAGAGGATAAGGGGAATATTAATCTCTTTGACCACCCAGGTAATCTGAGATCAATCCCACGAAGTGAGAAGTCAAACGAAGAGATGTACCCATCTATTGGCTGGGATAGAGTTGGCCACATGAAACAAGAGATGAGAATGCATGAAGGTAGTATATTTGACCATCTTATTGACTTGCGATCTATTCCTCGAGATGGGAGCCCCAGTGCGGAAGACTTCCAAACGATAACATGGGAACGACATGGTGCAAGACGTCAAGAACTGGAAGAAGAAGACGCTGCTTTTTATAGACCTGGTGATGTAATATCTATTCCTCGAGATGGGAATCCCTGTGCGGATGATTTCCCGACGATGACATGGGGTCGAAATGGTTCAAGACGACAAGAAGACACTATCTTAGATGGTCCTTGTCACCTAAGATCTATTCCCCGGGACTGCAGACATAAAGAGTCATTCGATTTAGAGTTTACATGGGAGCGCCAAACTTCTGTTGAGTGCATTGCTGGAATGGATCACGGAAATGCATTTGATCAACCTAGAAACTTGAGGTCGATCCCACGTGATGGTCATCCACATGAGGTACCTGACATCAAAGGAGAACGCCATTTCGGAAATATGTCTTCAACTCAGTACAATAAGATGGGACTTGAATTGGATTGGTCTGGCGGCCGACCAAATCGTCTTCTCACAGTTGAGCCAAAACGGGAAAACGATGATGCTACGTATGACTGGATGATTACAAGCCCGAAGGGTAAAGACGCAAACTACGATTGGTCAGGTGCTCGGCCCTACGAAAGACCGGAGACAAGTTTGGTTTCGCTTTCTGCACCGTCCATCGATGTAGCAAGCTCTGGAGTCAACAACTGGCTTCCTGATGATCTATCAGAATACACCCAACTAGGTGAAGACAAGCCAAGGCCTATCACAGGCGTTCCGTGTGCAGCATGGACAATGTTAGCTCTTGGTGCTGCGGCTGGTGGTGCAATGACCAGTGGAACTGCCCCACAAGGTGCCGCGGTTTCAAGTCAATTTGCACATAACAACAGCGTTGGTTCTACCACCGACAGACTCTACCCTAATCCAGGAGATCTGCCCAACTGTTCGAATGATGCTAACTGTCAGATCATCATGGATAGTCTTTCACCTGTTCTTCCTCCCGATGTTTTGGGGTTGTTTGACTTCCCTGGAACATGTCAAACAAAGGCTCGTGATTGGTTGCGCACAGGCAAGGACATTCTCGAGCTCAAGGCAGAGCGAATCCGCCAACGATACGCCATGAGTGCCTTCTTCTGTGAGATGGACGGTGGAGACTGGATTACGGGGGATTCTTGGCTATCTGATCTTCACGAGTGCGATTGGTACAACAAGGTCGGACTTGATCCTTGCAATAGACGCGAACAAATGGAGATGCTCCGTGTGACTGATAATGGTTTGGCTGGTACTTTGCCAGTCGAGTTGTTCATTCTTTCCAACCTCTACGAATTCACTCTCGCAAATAACTTGATGTCTGGTACATTGCCACAACTATTTGACAAGTTCAAGCAGCTTGATACTCTTGTGATTCCATTCAACCAATTTAAGGGATCCTTCCCACACCAAATCTGGGAATACCCCGATATGGTATACCTTGATGTTGCCTACAATGGTTTCACTGGTTCAATCCCCACTGATATTGATAGCAGGATGCCCAACTTGCAAGTGGTATTCTTGGAGAATAACAATTTGTCGGGACCTATTCCTGAGAACTTGGGTAACCTCAAGCAGTTGCACAGATTGCATCTTGACGATAACAAGTTCAGCGGGAAGATTCCTCGCACTCTTGGATCGCCACCTCGCATCAGCGAACTTCTCCTTCACGATAACCTTCTCACTGGAGAGGTACCAAAGGAACTTGGTGATCTGAACCGATTACAATTGTTGACTCTTCACTACAACTCGTTTGATGAGCAATCCATTGACGAGCATATCTGCGACTTGATGTACAACAAACAGCTCGAGTTGGTCACAGTGGACAAGGCAACCATTAACTGCAGTTGCTGTACATTGGGAGAAGAGTCGTTTGTATAGTGGGGTGATAGTGTGGGATTACTTTAACGTAGATATATCATTTCGTCTGTCCTGGGCTACCGGTACCTTCTAAATCAAGTACTCGCCATATCGATTTAGGGCCAGATGATTCATCCATCTCTCATGGGAGCGCACTGCATTGGGCTCCCATAGCCTCTTCTCCTGCGCAAGCTCTTCCTGGTGTTATCGGAAATTACTACAGCACGCAACACCGCATCTCTAAAGCTCATAATCCCTTCAATTTGCTAGAAACGGAATAAAATTGGTTGCAATGTCCCAAGAATGACGATTGGAGAATTCCAATAAAGTTCCCAGGTTCTCTGGACTGAAGTTGTATTCGGTGATGCCCCAAATGTGTTCGATGAACTGATGTGTTTTCAACCTCGAGATCAAGACAGCTCATTCCAAGTGCTCGCTGCGGTCCACAAAATCAGTACAACGCCAGAAACCAACAACAATTTGCCTCTCGTGTCCAGTCTCATGACAAAGTCGACACCATTCGTGGATAAATGGTGCTGGCGTGCAAACATCAACGGTGGCAAGACAAGTGCCAAAAAGGTTTGCGACACACCGCCCACCAATCCACTGAGAAGTCCAAAGGCAGGAACAAAAATGCTGGCCATTGCCGCACATATGCCCAACAAGGCACACGTGGCGATGTGTACCGACCACGGCACTGAAAGTCTAGCAGAAGTCTTGGAAGCTAGAGCCTTGGGTGATTCCATGATGGTGGGTGATTCCATGATGGTGGAGAGACTTTGCTCGACAATCACAATACTCGGACGCATGACCACTGGGTAGGTTAACAATAGGTCAATGCACAACAAGAGTTTGACGGCGGAAACAAATATGGATCCTTGCACATTGAGCAGGACAATTTGTTGCGTTTCATTTCCAAATAATAGGTATCCAATGACTCCAAAGATGCCGCTCACGACTCCACATGCTCCAAAGGTCTTTTGGGCGACTGATTGAAAACGTTCTGGATGAGCCATGGAGGATTCAATGGGCAAGGATAAGAAATGAATAAGGAAGAGATATCCAATGGCGCCAATGGCAAGTGGCATAGTGTTGATGGATCCAACAGCAATGCAATCTTTTCCAAAGTTTCCCGATTGGTAGAGAAGACCATAAACTAGTACGACTATCATGCCCAGTATCACGCTAATGTCGCCCAAGCAGGACGCAAAAGCAAAAGCCTTCATGTTTCGTACGGACGATAGTGCCACCGCGACTGGCAAAATCAAAACAATCAGATTTCCCTGCGATAGACCACCGTCTTTTTCGTCACCCAAAAAGAGAGACTGTAGATTGGCAGCAATGAATAGGAGGTATGAACCACAAACTCCCATGGACGCTGAAATACTGGCTGCATACGTCAATCTAGCTCCTGATTTGCCAAAGATAGATCGGGCAACGTCCACATAGGATTGAGCGTGCGGAGATGATGTCATGGGGGCTGATTTCTTGGGACTGCCTTCCAATGAAAGTCCACTTGTACTTGTACTTGCACTTGTACTTGTACTTGCACTTGTACTTGCAATGGAAGAGTATCGTACTGACGTCATATGGGAGCACCGGACCAAAAGATCCAGTGAACTGACGGAAAAGAGCATCAAGACAAACATAAAAGTCGGTCCTGCAATGAATCCCATTTTCGAAAATGCCCAAGGAAGGGCAAAACTGCCAGCTCCCATGATGGCCTTGGCAATGGAAGCGGCAGCCTCGAGTTCGGAGATACCCGACTTTTCTTGTTCATTTTCACTGTCATCGTTGCACTGATTACGATTGTCTCTACTGGAATCCACATTTTGCTGAAACATGGTTCCTTGAAAGTTCAGTTGCTGGTTTGTGGAGGATGCGGAACGGCGTTCGTGGAGGACCATTCCAAAACCATTTCGGAAGTCTGGCGCATCATTGCGTATGGTGATTTTCCAATAATGTTCGTCACGCAAAATCTTCAATCGATCAAAGCACGTGTGCCTAATTTTGACTCAAAGAAGTCGATGAAAACGCAGACACTAAGGTCATCTTTTTCTCGACGAAAGCAAAAGAGACCAAACCAAAGACCATCATAACGACGAACGATCAAATCAACATTATTGAAAACGAAGACAATACAAGGCAAAGAATTTACTGTAGATAAACAAGAGAGAAGGAGTTGTAAGCATGTCGGAGAATGATTTAGCGGGGTTGGACTCAGGAGTGCAACAACCTCTGATTGACAGTGGATCCAATGGCACGAAACCTTCTTCACCCATGGACAAGGACCCAGCAGCAAAGTTTCGGTTCCTGATATCTATTGTAGGAATCCTCTTTCTCGCTTGCTGTATGTACTTTTGGAATGAACACATGGCGCAGAGTTTCGATGTTCAATCTATGCAGACTAAATCAGGGCAAGCCACAAAGAAGTACCCAGCCGTCGTCACAAGTGCTCCAATTCAGAGTCCACCTGTAGAAGCTCCATCTCCAAAGGAAGCTACAGAGCCAGACATCCCTTCCGAAAGCCCACCCATTGCAGCGCCAGTCGAATCCGTCAAGGAGACTCAACCCCCTGCACTAGAAACAGAGGCACCAAACGATACTATTGACAAAGCGACCGACGCCCCAGCACTAGAAACAGAGGCACCAAACAACACTACTGATAAAGCGAGCGAGGCCCCAGCACTAGAAACAGAGGCACTAAACAACACTATTGATAAAGCGACCGAGGCCCCAGCCGAGGCGTCTCCTGCAACAGAGACCGATTCCCTAGCTGAGGAGTCTTCTGCAACAAAATCCACACCCATAGAAAGTGATGGAACTTGTGATGCCCTGTGCGACAAAAGAGAAGAAGCACGAATTTCCAAGTTTGGCGGAGACCTTTTGAATGTCACAGACGTAGTGAGAATGGCCAAACAAGCAAAGGACGAAGCCATTGCCAATATCCGAGAATTGTATGGCACCTATTTTGACGACATATTTGTGAAAAGTGCGAGCGAGGCTCCGAGAGAAAGGTATATTGGGTTAAAGCCAATCGACAAAGAAAAGTCCCCCTATCGACTGAGACGAAAGCTGAAACTCAAGGTGTTGCGTGCGATGGAAGAGGTCCGTGAGACAGAGAGCAATGTTCTAGGTTGCGATTGTGTGCAAAGACAGGGCAAGGCGACCGGTTCACCTGATGAGAGTGTTGAGTCCATCCCAGACTTTTACGGACAGTACGTCTTTGCCAATGGTGGCCATTCACAGGCTGCTGCACATGGCAATCCATATAGCGAGAGTTACACAGCGGTACTTACCGAAGATCTAAAGCCAGTATGGAAGGCCATGGGTATCGATTTCGTTGGTCGGAATTATGCAGTGGGAGGTATGCCGTAAGTTTCATGCTGTTCTTGCTGACCTTTCCGTGGCAGCAACTCTCTAGTTCGATGATGGTGGAAGTCCACTTGATCTAAATTTTGCCTACTCGATGTCGTAACAGAGCTACGCCAATTATGTCAACATGTTCAAAGGAAATTTTCGGCGTAAGTGTGATTATATTTTCACTGTCGATACTTTATCCAATCATTCTCATCTTCTTTGCAGACGGACATTGACTTTCTCGTTTGGAACTACGGCATGACGGACAAGAATAGGGAAAGTACGATGTACTACTTGTATCGCGCTGCCGTCAACCCTGGTCGTCCCGCGTTTTTGATAATTGATCCCATGCACCACGATAGCAATGCAGCCGGCCTCGTAACACAAGGCTCGCTTTCTATACACTCATCAAAGGTGGAGACAAAAAACGTGCCAGACAGCTCGCCCGATGGAATCCCGCTCTCGCAAAAGGAAATGGACGCAATGCCACCTCTTTTGCAATATCTAAAAGTCAACAAAGCGCTTGAAGGATCCAATAAATGGAGCTGTACCAAGGCCATGAAAGATGCAGGGTCTGATTGCAAATGTTGGGACCTTGGTGGCCGAACTGGTTGGCACGCGGGATAGTAAGTCGCTGTCTCACCGTGTGCCTAATATACTACCCAATGTGTTTCCTTTCATCATTCTCAAGGTTCTTTCATTTGAAATTTGCAGTAAACTCCATGCCCTGCAAGGACGGCAAATATCACTTCCTTTCATGAATATGCTGGATGATGCGTTGGAAGAAATCATTCAGTCTCCAAAGGATGCTGCTACTTTACTTTCAGAAATCGAAGAGGAAGAAAATGCGGAGTTTGAAAACTTCATTTCCTTACCGGTAATTGGCAAGGACGGGGGTAAGGGTTCGTATGACATGTTTTCAGAGTCGCTAGGTCTAGATCTTTTAGAAACCTGGTTCAAAGGGCCTAGCATATGTCGGACAGCGCAGCTACCAGCCGAGTCCCGATTTCTTGGCATTACCACAAACACCAACAAAACTGGTTCAGTTGCTAGATGTGGCGAAGAAACCTACGATACCGGAATTATGATTGACAGAAACCAATATCCGGACACTGGATACACTTATCCCGAAGGTATTGAGCCAGTTCCTGGAGAGTTCAGTATCATTGGATGGTCGGCAGGCAGGTATTGTGCGGATGAAGAAGATTGCCCAGAGATTGTCCAACCCGACTATCCAGATTGGTTTTGGGGTGTTTGGAAGGACGGGAAAACTTCAACGACATTTCCCAACGAGAAAGAAAAAGAGTATTATGGATATGATGCTGACAAATTCAAAGGTATTATTGGGCTCATCCCAACTCTGTTCCCTGAAATTTATCAAAAGAACACGCCATACATCGACTTCAAAATGAAAGATTTTCGAGATCATGTAAAGATGAAAGTCAATGGGAAGTCTGTCGCCAAATATCGGCCATTGTTAAAGATGGTAATACTCGAAGATGAAAATGGTTCTGTACAATGGCCACCAAATGAAAATGGCCAATACATTCTTGAATTTGAGGCTTTTGGTGTGATGGAAATAGATAATCGAACATCAGCGGAACACCGCTTGAGACTTAGTGGATTCGTCCTTTACTAGAGGGTTGCGGTCGGAACATTATCGGCAAGTCGGAATTGTATCCGGCTAAGAACATCGAGCCAGTTGAAACGCATCAATAGTTACGAGAATAACCTTGGTTTATAGAACCTTAAAATATAACTCCGCTAATAACTACACTACCTTGCAACGAAACACTTCTCGATACCTTGATGAGCATGTAGAATCCAGTGCTTCTCGAGTGGTAACAGTATGCATATTGCTTTTGACATTTGTAGTTGGCATCAAATAGGATTGCTCCAATATTTTATGATGTACGACGCCTTTTCGCATTTGGAGCGGGATCGTCATTGTCAATAGAACATCGTTTCTTTTGTATTCCAAAAATGCCCCACAAGTTCCAAATACTGCCACTATATTGAGGCTCCTTCTTATTAGAAGCGTCGTCTTTGACTGTTTCAATGACCTCACCACCTCGGAATGTAGCTGAGAGTGCATTCTCAATAATCATTCCATGCTTCAAAAGAAGTTCCTTATCTTCGCAATTCGGAATTTTTGCGCCCGCCAGGAAAGATGTATCATCAATCCAAATAATTTCATAGTTCACCCGAACACCATCAGAATCGTTGAGCCCCGTCAAACATCTCATAATATCTCGAGTCGTGACGGACGAATCAATGCCTGCCACACGATACGTGGATTCCCGAGACATGCCATTTACCATTGGATCCGATCCAGGAGACTCTAGATCAATGGTGTATGGCGATAAGTGAAAGTGTATCTTATTGCGGCCATACATGTTCGCAAATGCTTCATCATTGGGATCGCAATTCCAGAGTTTGAATTGGGACCGACATGATTGAACTGGTGGGAACTGCAGAAAATCATGAATGGTGTATGAGAGTCCACAAAAAGCAGCACCCGTCATGTAGGCGTCCCAGCCAGCATCGTGCGCCTGTTGTTGCTCGTCATCGTCGCCACCGTTCTGGAAGGTTCGATTCCATTGTGGATGGCTACTCAATGTTTGCTCGTAGACAGCCGACAAGTGAGTTGGTGTGCGACTGTTTTCTCGGGACCCGTGTTCGGTTGCCATGCATTTGGTATCATAGATAACTGGGAAATAGGAATGAATCAGCTGTTTGCAATCGTGCCACGATTCGGGCAGGTTTGCATTGTGAAAGTGGGTCAGCAAAAAGAGTAGATCTTGTAGACCATTATGTACCACCAAAGGAACTTTGCGCGCGGTTCCTTCCGCTGGATCTTCTGGCTTGAATGTTGTCAAAGCTTCGTCGACAGAGGATGCAAGAATCATGTGTTCCGCCTGTGACGAAGTACTGGATCCATTGCACGCTTTGGTAAGCGCCAAAAAGACTCGATAGACCCCCAACTTCTCCTGCAGAATATTTTCCCATCCTTCTCGTTGTAGTCGAGCCTTGCGACGCGTTCGTTCCTCCGCATTCAACCGCAAGACTCGAATTTGTGAGTTTTGGGTTTCCAAAACCAGGTTGGGATACTCCGCTTCAATCGATTCGTACAGAGCTCGACGCAGGAATGAATTGCATGGAGGCAGGAGCATAGACATTCCTTCAGGTGGTGCATTCTCTGCCTCGTCATGATTCTGAATAGCTGCATCCAACCATTCTCGAAGAGCAGCCATACTGCGGGCATGAAGGTTTCGATCTTCTGGGTGCACCAACTTGACCTTGGAACGACCTCTGGATGGAGTTTTCTTTTCCCCGGAATCATCTTCGGTTTGCTTTTCGTAATACTTGTCCATTAACCCTTCGGCATCTTGTTTGGTTATGTAAGGTATTCCAGACTTTACCATGTGATCAAAGCTCATATTGTTTTGCGCCAAAAACTGGATACTGGAAGGATTGAAAGTGACTTCGCGAGCCATGCGATTGTCAGCTGGTGGGAATAAGGTGAACTTGTACCGTCGCTACGTATAAAAAGGTTGGGGTGGGTTGAGAGGATGTCTTCGGCACACTACAGCGTACAGGCCGCCAGAGGAAGACGCACCACATGAAAACTCATTCGCTCTCCTCCATCAGGTGTCTCTGTGATCCCGGCTTCTTCAAAGAGGCAAAGTCCCAATTGAATAATGGAATATCGTTCAGAAACCTTTTTGAGAGTGGAATATCGATCGGCGGGAGTGTCTGCCTTGGAAGGTCTCGGGGTTCCCGGTAGGCTAATTCCAGTCATTTCTTCGTCCACAGCAATCCAAGCGGCGTTGGAGATTCGTTGAATCAAATCGTTGCTCTGATCGACAAAGTTTTCTTTGGTGACATCCGAAATCGATGATACTACGGGGTCATTATCCGCCGCATCATTTGCGTTCGCGATGGCTTCTTCTTCCATGGTTGATCCAGCTACAGTATCCCTTCCGCAGATGATGTCAAGGATTTCTTTGATGGAGACGAAGCGTTGGTAAGATTCTTCAAAAAGTTACAGCGTTTTGATTGGTTCTGAAAATTTCAGCACGTGCCTGTGCGTTAAGTTGGTCGTCTAAGTCAATTCGAACCTTCCGACTAGGATCGGATGGGATGCAAACGAACTCTTGACAACCAACGAAAATCTCACTCAACATAGAGACATCATTATCAGACTGCAGGCACATTTTACACCAGGCAGGTCTCCATCCAGATCGAAGAGCAACCATACACGGAATCTGAAGGTTTTACTGTTTGAGGTTTTAGTTCCGATAATCAAGAAAGAAATTGAAACGAACGAGTAATCAGGTTAATAATGGACGAAAGCAAAAAACGAAAAGATCCTGGGTTTCCCATGCCTCCTTCCTCGAGGACTGGCGACAACCAACAAACCAAAGACTTGATGAGTCGTTTGCAGGCTTTCTTGCCAGAAATGAAGGCTGCTAATCAAGGTGGGTGAGACAGTAGATATACAGATGGGGAAATGAGACGGATCACACATGAGACGACATGTGAAGTGATGTGGGGAAACGATTTGACGATTGAGTACGATTTCGGAACGGAAAAATATTTACGATACGATTGTTCTTTCTTGCATTCTCTTTTTCCTCAAACTATTTTGTCTTTTAAACTTGAATTCTGCAGCACTTTCTTCTGAACCGGTTGGTCTCGTCGACGTTGAACTGAAAAAGGGAAATAGCGACGATGACGACGACTCGGATTCTGACGACGATGATTCTAGCAATGCCAGTGGTGACCAGATAAAGCAACTTGATCGAAAGAACCCGTTGATATCAGAGTCAAAGGGCGAGGGTGAAAATGACGACGAGGGAGGAACAGTGTCAGCACCAATGATTCAAATTCAATTCGCTCTGACGGATCCCAATAATCCATTGGTGGATCTCTTTGCAAATGACGATGAGAAGAACGGAGAAGAAAGTGAGAATTGTAGGGATGATGAAGATGATCAACAAGAGGGCCCATCCAAAACGCGAGCGGTGAGGAGCATGCTCAAAAGCACCTCGTCAACGAAAAAAGAAGAACCTCCCAAGATTAGACTACTTCGCAGCGACAACCCGACTCCCAAAAAGTCACTTATTACGGAACTTTCCTAGAGATGATGCTATTTCAGAAATAAGCCGAGCGAAAATCAATAGTTTGGTGGTATGTAGAGGCAATGTATTATCTATGGTCGCTAACTAGCATTGGTTTGAAGCTCAAAGCTCTATTTATGTTTTGGGCTCCACATCATGAATGTATTGGTTGCGGTGCTGGTTTGGAACTAAAGTCACCTACGTAGCGAAATTGCGTTAGAATTCCCGACACTTGAAAGATTCCCCACAATCCGTTCGACTTGTTGGAGATATCTTTCTTGACTGTCACTGTTCCTTCATTGAGCGAGATTGAATTGTCGTTTGGGTCTCGATCAATACGACATTGTAGATAACACCGTTCGACTCGTTCCGCCATGAGGGGATCAGTTTTGGGAAATTGAACGTCCATGGAAAAGAGCAGATATTTCTGCTTATCCTCTTGCGAGTAGTCTTCGTCCCATCCCCACACTTTACCAATTCTCAATTGATTTTCCTCGTTGGATACCACTTCGGAATATCCATCAGCGGTCAATCGAACGGTAATTTTGCCCGAATAATTGGGAAGGATCAAATCTTCGGCGTCTTCGTCCTTTGGTTGACTAGAGAAGCGGTAGGAAAAGGTCCATATGGATTCTTCTAACTTGGTCGGTCTAGTGACTTTGGTATAGTTCGCGGCAGCGGCATTTCTCGTAGCTTTTGGGTTTTCTCGTAGCTTTTGTTCCAATTGTTGCGCTTCGTTTCGTAGTTTTTTTGCCTTTTCTAATAGATCGGTGGAGGGAGACACATCATCTTTCTTTGGTTCGGTACTGCGCAAACATGAAACTGGTGATCTTTGTTGCAGCTGGTTCTTGTGGTGATGCTTGCCATGAGAAGAAAGGAACGCTTCGACGGCCGAGTTGGAAGCTGCGCTAATGTACAGGACAAAAAAAGTGAAGTGTAACTGTATCGATCTCATAGTTGTGATGGGCACACTCCAGGGAGATGGTCGTTGTGATCACTTGCTTGGTAAAAGGAAAGTTCAAAGAAAAGTGAGTTACGTCACCCTTAATCGGATAAGTCACACCGCGTGTAAAGTCGAACGAATCAATCAGCTATCTTTCATGGATCTTTTTCACACACCTACAGAACTGTCAATCAGCATGCGTTCAATCCTTGGTGATGCTGACATCGTTCGTTCCCTCGTCATGTTACTGTCACTACGTCAACACTTGTTAAATGGTGGAAAGTCGTATGGCCCAGTCTGCATGTCGAATTCTCCTATCGTTATGGAGATACTGGCAAATTCGGGATACAATCATATGATAATCGATCACGAACATGCTCCCACCGACATTGCCAGCGGTCAAACTTTATTGCAAGCCATTGATGTTGTACGATCCACAACTTCGAATTCAATTTTTCCAATCGTCCGGGTTCCTGATCACAGTCTAAGCTATTTGAAAAAGGTACTCGATTCAATGCGATTACCGGGGGGAGTCCTTGTTCCGATGATTGAGGACAAGGAAACTGCCGAAGTCGTGGCAGCAGCCACCAAGTATCCTCGCCAAGTAAATTCCGACTCATCTGTAGATGGGATTCGTGGCTGTGCAATTCCCTTTGTTCGGGCAAGTGGCTATGGTACCAATCCAAACTACATGAAAGAGAGTGATCGTGATCTATTGGTAATGGTTCAAGTTGAAACCAGCAAAGGGGTAGAGGCAATACCCGAAATCAGTTCAGTTCCTGGTATTGATGGCATCTTCATTGGTCCTTTTGACCTTTCTTGTAGCATTGGCAAAACTGGCCAGTTTGACGATCCCGAGGTCAAAGATTTGATCCACAGAGCCGAACGAATGGTTGTAGAATCAGACTGTTTTCTAGCTGGGTTCCGCTCTGGGGGGAGAGATCTGCGTGAAATGTACGAAAAGGATGGTTATAGTTTAGTCTGTGGATCTATCGATCTGGGATTGTTGAAAACCGCCGCATTGGAGGATGCTCGGGTTGCCAATGATATTTTACATGGGGACAAAAAGCAAAAGTAGTGAATTTCTTTGTGACCAACAGTGGGTCACATTGGTCTTTGCTGTTGGTTTTGATGTTGCTATATTGTATTCTATTGTATCATTGACCGAGCATTGGCCCCGCCAACTTCTTGCCCACTTCGTAGGCTCCGAAAAATACAAAGCCACCAATTGAAATCCACATGACTCTCGGTTGGATCCCACTGCTAAAGGCCATGGGTCCTTCTTGGTTCAGTGTTCGACGGATTACGTCAATCGCGTTTAAATATTGCTTGCCATCTCTGTCGGCTCCCAACATGAGTCTCGTCTTGACGACGTCCAAAGGAGTGGTCACTCCGGCGGCAAATCCTCCTGTTACAGATCCGCACATGGCCGCTTGGATTGGGTTGACTGGGGATCCTTTCTTTTCACTCCACCACGATTTGGCTTTTTCGTACAGTGGAAATTGAATCATGGCAAAGGGGATCTCTCTCATTAATGTGATACCATAACCTCGATATAGCCCCCCAGTGACGGATGAGAGGACAGATCCGTGCGTTTCATTCAATACCAGCGAGAAGGTTTTTCCCAATGATGCCTGGGCATCGGTCTGCATTTTAGCTTTGATTACTTCCGTGGGAACTCGAACCAGACAGGCCATCGCCTCCCCCATTGAGGCAGCGATCATGTGGGAGATGGCGGGTTGGTCTTCCATTCCGACTGATTTTTGCCATTTCAGTACCATTGGTTTGGCGGTCTAACATAGCACAATATCGAGACCAGTCAGTGACTAGTGTCGTCAATTAAATAGAAAATCGCTCGATCTACTCACCTCGTAGGTACTAAAGAACAATGCGGCACCGGGTGCTGATCCTGCTGCAGCAGCACCAATTCCATTGTAAATTCCAGAGAAACCTCCAGCTTTCATGAACCCTTGAGGTGACTGCATCCTAGTCTTCAGCGTATCAATTCTAATGATTTCAATTTTCGAATGAGAGAAGGAAAAGTGTTTTGTTAGCTTGCGATTCCATGTTGGATGATTGGATACACCGTTGAACGAATGGGTGGGACTGGGTTGGCGATGGGCAGCTCGTCACATATGGCTTACGGAAAGAGGGCAACATCGACACTTGTCCCTGCAAAGCCTCCTGCTACTAGTGCAGTGAGGAATGGGGTACTCTCTTCACTGCTATCAGACATTGTGTGGAAGGAACAGATAGGAATGAGTTGGAATGCAAAATTGAAAATGAACCGATGTGCGATGGAGGGAATGTTTGAATATTTTGACGGACAGGCGGGCAGGCAGATATGGATATCGTCTGTCCGCCTATCAACACTGACAGTCACATCACATCACATGATCACACATGACAAACATCAACATCAGAGAAAACCGATAGAATATGTACTTGTGGTCCTTGAAATTGGGCATACTTCAACTGATAATAATTGCTGTATCATCATGGGTTCCGTCAACAACGCTACCCAAAAGGATAGCTGGGAAGCTTCTCGCGACAAATCCAATCGTTTCGACGGAGCCAACCTCATCCACAACCCTTGGAAATCTTCGACCAATACTGCTTCCGGGAGAGAGCCAACTTGGAACCATGGGAGTCCCTACGTTTGCTTCTGAAGGATGTCCTACGGTCGTCGATCCTGTCGATTCGACCAAATCTAGAGGTCTGGAAGGAGTATTGAACCAGGGGCCTGCATTGATGGTCGATAATGTCTTATCCTCCAAGGCATGTGAACAAATGATTCGTGACTGCAATCAAATAGGTTTTGGAAACTATAATAGTGGAAAGAACAATCACGGGGCTCTACAGATTCTAGTGTCGAAAGAGATGAGTGACCAAGTCGCGCAACGTTTGAGCCAACATGTCAACATTCCGCAAGTAGAGGCGCTCCGAGACGAAATGAAGCTAGCAACTAGTGCTAAGCCACAAGTCCAAGAGGATGTTCGACTTGTCTTTGCAGGATTGAATCGACGGTGGAGGGTATATCGCTACGATTCCAATGGACACGAAACCTTTGCCCCGCACATTGATGCTGGCTTCCCACCGTCGGGAATTTCTCAGGATGGCAGCACTCTAGTGTGGGACGACTCGGACCAAGAAGGAGACGAGATTGTATCTAGGTTGACAGTCTTGATGTATCTTAATGACGATTTTGTGGGTGGAGAAACCAATTTCTTTGGACCCCATGCCCAGTATGGTGACGAATTGAACAAGATTGCATCTGTACGTCCCTTGACTGGGTCTTGTCTTCTCTTTCCTCAAGGTGTGGGCGAAGAAGCCGTCGAATACGCTCGGGAAAACTGGCCCTTGCATGAGGGGTCTCCAGTGCGCTCGGGTCGACCGAAGTATGTGATTCGATCCGATGTTATGTTTGTCACCCAAAAAGAACCATTGCTATTGGACGACAAACTCTTTCGAGATGACTACGACGTGCGCCAAGCGTTTTTGCCAACTTCACCCGGCCTCCATCCGAACTTACTCGGCCATACTGCTTCACTTTACAATCCACATATGGGGGTTGAGAATTTAGGTCCTTTGTTGTACTCATTCCTTCGATTTACCAAGAAACGTAGAATTGTCGAGATCGGAGCGGGATACACTTCCTTGTGGATTCTCCAAGCAATAAAGGAAAATGATGATGAACTCCGTCGCATCAAAGCGTTGGAGGACGAAGGAAGATGCCGTCTACTAGACTATCCTTGGACTGTCCCATCAGCGATCCAAAACTTGGAGAACGAATCTCCTTTGCTCTTATGCATTGACAACTGTGAACATCAAAAGGAAACTGCTACGGGTGCGAGTGCAGTCGCAAATGCGCTGGGTTTGGACCCATACTTTGAGTTTATGAAGGGAGACGCCTTTGATCTGGAATTGGAATCGAACTCGGTCGATGTTCTTTGGTGCGATTTCGGAGTGGGTTCAAGAATGAGTGAATTTGCAACCTCTGCATGGAAAAGTATTCGTCCAGGGGGATTTTTTCTCTGCCACTCAACGCTCACAAATGAGAATACAAGACAATGGTTGGAAGCAATACGAGCTCGGAGTAGTCAAGAAGTTACAGGAATACCTCCAGAGGAGTACATTGAACTATCACTACTGGAGCCCCACAAGAGCTTTCAGAACAGTATCTCCATCATCCAGAAACGCCAATCCTCTGACGGACAACGATATGAGGAACCAATCTACTCGACATTTGCATAAATATGTGTCCACCAAAAGAGTGACTCTTTGGTGATGGGATCTAGATGAATCTTTGGGTCGCTGCTACGCAATATCACGAGCGACTACTAACGTCTTTGTTCCGAGCTACGTTTGGGTCTCTGACTCCAAACTCCTCATCGGGAGCATCGTGGGTAGTACTTGGAAAACCGTATGAGCTGATTGTGAAATTTTGGGCTGGTCACGTCCTATATCACAAAGAGGAATTTCAATTACTCTAACTTGAGGCTTAGAGTGCTTTTATAATTGCGGTACAGTATGAGGATCAATAGCCCAACCATGATCTCCCTTCAAGTTCCCGATAACACTCCATATCCAGCGTAGCTTGTCTTATCTTGATTTTCAATTTTTCTGTGGCATCTTGAACGACTCCTTCATACAAAGCTTTATTGCTTCCTCTGCCACCACCGGAGCCCTTTGGGTGTTGGGGCCAACTAGAACCCCTCATCCCATGAGACGCTTCCTCGAATCTGTTGGGAAACAATGGAGTTGTAATAGAAGAATCGCCTGTATGGGAATGCCCTAGGTTTTCGTCCTTGGTTTGCCATGAGCTTGGTTCATCATACGAATGATACTCTGAGTATTTCCGCATATTTGGATGGTCGGGCTCGAATTCTTCTTCGTGTGTTGACCACACCAAGAAGTCTTCATTTCGGGAATCTTGCGGCCTATGGGTGTAGTACGTGTCGTTTTCCCAATGAGTCTGTCTAGAGACCTTCCCTTCTCGACTTTGATGCACATCATACATTTCTTCACGACGTAATTGTTGATTGAAATCCAATGAATCAAACTCAAACTTTTGTCGCTTTCTATGGTTGGAGTCGTGATGATGGCTCAACCCAAGACCAACAGAGTATGGTACTGCTTGTATGTAGTCTACTTCGTAACAAGGTTCGGTGTCGAACGAGTTGTCGTACTTGTTGAAGGCTGAATTCGCAACAAAGGCAGCATGTTCATATTCTGAAATTTCTTCTGGGGGATACGGCCGCCTTGATGAATGTGGCGACTGCATGAGGTAATCGGCATTGTAAGGAGGCGCATGCCTGGAATTCAAGTCATGGTGAGGAGATTGTAGCCAATAATTTTCCTCCCGTCGATCTTGGGGAGCATTGTACCTCTCGTTCAAACCAAAGTCTTGGTTCCGACCCCGCAATTCATAGTTCATCTGCTGCTGCTTCCTTGAATGGAAATGGTCTTCTTTGTGTCTCAACTCAAGATCGTGGGTGTAATGAGCAGATCGGCTAGGGCTCGCTTCATCGTGTTCTTTCTCGTGGATGTAGGGGTTGTCTTCTATACTCAACTCTCGTGGCTTTCTAACAATAATCTGATGATCCCTACAGCTGTGAGCGACAAGCGATGATTGACGAGATGTAGACGAATGTTCTGCGGGTTGTTTCTCGGGGGTGCGACGCTGCTCGAGACAAAACGTCGACAGGATTGGGCGACGCTTTGGCTGGGCAACTTCCATCTGACGATTCTCACCAAAGGGGTCCTTACCAGAGTCATCCAAACACAATGCTTTTGGGGCAATGTGACATTTCACTTTTCGTTTGGCACCCAAAAAGTGAACGTGCCCAGGCGTGAGTGACCTGGACTTCATAGAATCATCTTCTTTATCACCAACTTCCTTTCCGTCCGCAGTCGCAATGCTAGAGACACAGGTGCAGATTGAAGAGGAGTCGTCCTCCTTGGTCATCTTCTTTGGTTTGGTGCAGACATATCGCAACAGATTGTCCGCATCGTCACCCCAGATACTTTGTTTCCGCTCCCGTTTCCTTTTACCCCTCGACTTTGCCTTGATATCGTGGCCATTCAGGAAAGTAATTTCCATATCAATTGGTTCTACGTGCGGATCATCGTCTTTTCCTGCATTCGCTGGCTCCGATACTCCAAACGAAACCCTTTTGTCTTCCCGAAAACAGCGCCCTGCAACTTTTCGAGCTTCTGCTGCTTTCTCTTTGGATTCTTCCTTCGGGTCACAGCCAGTACACAGTAACTCTAGGAAGGCTCGGCGTTTTTCTTGCTCGGCATCACCCTGCTTTGCTCGTTCTTTCTCCCGTGTTTCAAAGTCTTCAAGCAGCTTGGGATAACGCCTCTTGACCATTTGTTGATCTTCAATGGTAGCAAATATGAATTCGTTCATTGGATTGCCCTCAAAGTCCGTAACAGTCGCCTTGACGATCCATTCCACCTCGAACGCAGGTTTGCCACCACGAACCATCGTCTTGTTAATCTTGCGAGGTTCTGGCCTGGTCTTGTTGGATGGCAGTTTCTTCTTGGACGTAGCTGTGTCAATGATATTTTCACGCAAGTCAGTATCGAGTAATTCGTTGCGAGCCATGAGAGAGGACAAGGATTGCTTCAAGTATTCTCGACTCTCGGATAGGCTTTGTCCCCGAATCACCATGGTAAAGTCCTGAAACCCTTGAAAGTTGGGATACGCCATTCGTAAAGTAGTCGAGGTTTTTCCAAGTAGAGGCAATGGAATTTGATTGTCGTTGGGACTTTGATAGACCCTGATGACTGACTCTGGATCGAAATCTACCTCCATTGACATTGCCTTTTTCCTCATGGCCGAACGAAACTTGGCTCCGGGAGAGAGAGCAAAGCATGGTTCTCCTGGTCCGGTACAACAGAGCGCGCAGCCTTGTTTCTGATGCTTTGTTTTTGTGCCCGGGTGACCACAGCACGAACAGCAACAGGTGTGCTTGGCATTGACTTGTGGCTTGGTGTCATCATCAATACAGTTGATTGCGATTGCGTTTGCTTTTGCCACCAACGCTGCCCTTGCCCAGGACTTGAGCTCATCCATGGCTGCATCCTTCCTCTTGAGGGGATTGTCGAGTTGAGACTTTTTAATGAATCGAATGGCCTTTCGACATCCTACTTTGGGAATTCCAGCTCCAACGGCATCACTTCCCGTCAAAATGGCAAAGGCAATGAGATCTGATCGGTCCAGAGATACAATCTCTTTGGGCTCGCGCTGGTTATCGTATTCATTCCCGTCATCATCGTCAACACAAGCTCGAATGTTGGAACAATCATACCGCATGACCATTTTCTTTTCGAGATTCTCGAGGGTAAATTTGGTGTACAATACTTTGGCTCCATACAAGAGGCAATCCCCATCGTTTGAAATGACCCCATCCACAATGCCCTTCTCATTCAATAGTGCGCACAAGGCCTCCCCTTCGGCCTTGGCTCGGACTACAGGTACTCCCAACAGCTGTAGCATCTGCTCGCATCGTTGACAAGCATTCCAGAAACGAGTTCCAGTGCGTCGTTTGCGAAAGGAGTCTTCCCCTTCTCCTTGTCGTTGCTGCCGTCGTTTGCCTTCAATCACCACCACCAATTTGATTCCCATACTCAGTAACTTGACGGTTCGAGTGTACACTAAGTGTAACGATGGGTCCGTTTTGCAATTGTCAAAAGCGGAACAGGTCAAAGCTTCGCAAATCCAAATGGATAAATCCACCGCCAGCGATGGACAATGATTATTCGAAGAACTTCTTTTGTCATTGATGTTCCAAGGATGAGTCCGTTCGTGAAAGGAAAAATGTTCTTGGAGTTCTTTGGAACCAACTGGTTTGCCACAGCCAGCACGACCTAGTGCCTTCCATAAAGAGGAAACCGTCATGGTTGTTTTCTCGTTGAAATAAACGGTAATGTGAGTGTCGATTTATTGTCAACCTGTCTTGTTTTGTGTGAGTTTGTTTTTCTCCCAACGCCAGGAGGTGTGGCAAAAAGTGAGGACTCTTGATTGTTCGCGCCATCCTGCACTATGATTTTCAGGACGACACATAAGTACACTTTGGATACACATGGAAACGGCTTCATCTGTTGCTTTCCAACGCTTTTGGTCGTTGGTGATGGATGTTGCCAAACCTCAAACCGGTTGCCAAAAAGGAAAGCAACGGTTTTTCGCGCGAAATCATTTGGCGCGAGATTCATGCGCGAAACAGTTGCGCGATCTGGAAGAGATGGAGGGAGGCAAATCGATGGGGATGAAAAGAAAAACAAGTGCATTGCTTTTTTGGCTGTGCATAGTTAAGTTATTGTTGGATAATATATACGGTGTATACGAATCATCGTACAGTAAATCGCACCTTCTTGTTTCGTTTCCAATAGAAAAGAGTAAGAATGGCATCAATGGGAGCTCCCCCAGGAATGGGACAAGTGATGGTACTAAGTGAGTAATGAGAACACGAGATTGCCCTGAAAAGCATGTGCATTTCCTTCGTTTTGTGTGTGCTAATCATTGTTTTCCTTTTTCTTTCCTTTTCTTTCCTCCACGATTCATAATCCACAATCCAGATACCAAAACACAGCGACAGACAGGACGTGAAGCTCAACTTGGAAATATCCGAGCGGCTGTTGCTGTTGCCAATATTATTAGAACGACGTTGGGTCCTCAGAGTATGTTGAAAATGTTGTTGGATCCCATGGGAGGAATTGTCATGACCAATGATGGAAATTGCATTTTGAGAGAGGTTGATGTGAGTCACCCCACCGCCAAGTCCATGATTGAACTCAGTCGGGCGCAAGAGGAAGAAGTTGGGGATGGAACTACCTCTGTCATTGTGCTGAGTGCTCAAGTTTTGGCCCAAGCAGAACAATTCTTGTTGAATAAGTACCATCCTACTGTCATTGTGCAAGCCTACACCAAGGCTTTGGCAGCTGGGCTCAAAATCTGTGAAGATTTGGCAATCGAAGTCGATGTAAAGAGTGACAATGCAATGATTTCCAAATTGGTATTGAGTAGTATCGGAACCAACTTTTCCTCACGGTGGAACGACATGTTGGTGGACATGGCCATTCAAGCCGTACATACCGTCACACAAACGACTCCCGGAGGTTCACCATCAGTTGACATTAAGCGATATGCCAAGGTGGAAAAGATTCCAGGAGGAGAACTGGAAGATGCTCGTGTCATTAAGGGTGTCATGTTCCAAAAGGATGTCACCCATTCCAAGATGCGTCGTCGTATTGAAAATCCGCGGATCCTCTTGTTGGATTCCCCCTTGGAATACAAAAAGGGAGAATCACAAACTACTATGGAAATCACCGAAGAACAAGATTGGAACACCATGCTCAAATTGGAAGAGGAATATGTCGAAAACATGTGCATTCAAATTATTGAACACAAGCCAGACATTGTCATTACCGAAAAGGGAGTCAGTGATTTGGCACAACACTTTTTGCAAAAGGCTAACATCACTGCTTTCAGACGGTTGCGAAAGACCGACAATAATCGTGTGGCCAAGGCCGTTGGCGCCACCATTTGTTCCCGAACCGATGAGATTCAAGATTCCGATATCGGTACCGAGTGCGGTCTGTTCGAAATGCGGAAGTTGGGCGATGATTGGTTCTGCTTTTTGGAAGAGTGTAAAGAACCAAAGGCTTGTACAATTATGCTTCGTGGTGGTAGTAAGGATGTCCTAAACGAAGTCGAACGTAGTTTGCAGGACGCCATGCAAGTGGTACGAAATGTAGTCTACAATCCTAGGTTATTACCAGGAGGTGGAGCTACGGAAATGGCACTCGCAGTTGCTCTTCGCAAGCAAGGTCAACTCGTGGAAGGGATTCAACAGGGACCATTCATGGCCGTCGGAGATGCCATGGAAGTCATCCCACGAACATTGGCACAAAACTGCGGTGTCAGTGTGATTCGAACCCTCACGGCTTTGAGAGCAAAGCACGCTGCCGACCCCAAGTGTCACATTGGAATCAATGGAATTACGGGAGAGTTGGTGGATATGAATGAGTTGGGAATTTGGGAACCTTTCGCTGTGAAAGTGCAAACGATCAAGACTGCAATCGAAAACGCCTGCATGATTCTTCGCATTGATGATATTGTGTCTGGATCCAAGTCAGCAAAATAAGCTCACTAAACTATAATAGCAATGAAAGACAGACATGTACTGTATGCGGTGTGACTCGTTGTTATCTTATGTTAGCACATGTTGGTGAGTAAGAGTGCCGCCTGTTTGCAACTCGGACATTCACTTCACTGCTTCAAAGATTCGTCTTGGTTCGACTCTGGGCCTGTCTTCTTTGCGCGAAGATGAGAAAGGAACGAGTTGATGACGAATGCCATCACAATATTGTTGGTAAGGACAACACCCACAATATGGAAACTGAAGAAGAAGAGGCGAACCATCTTATTTCCGCCAGGGATTGTCAAAACATGAGCTAAAGCTGGGTGCGGGGCCAAAAAGACAAGACAGTTATCAATCATGTGTCGCTTACCTTCCCCTCTGTAACCGCTTCATATCCTCCTTCACAAGTAGTCCAGTTATTAACTACAATGAGATTGAACATGACGTTCATTGCACTCATCATGTCGTTGAAGTTATTGCCCCAATATTCATTACTGGCAAAATCAGTATCAAGTAGAAGCTCGGAAAGACGGTTTTCCGGATCTAAGAGAAAGAAAGAGAGCGAAATTGGTCAGCATGTCGCCAATTGGCCAGAACAAAATGCAAATTAGGTGTTTCTACGAACCTCGAGTAATGAGACCTCCATAAAGAATCACAGCAAGCGCGGAGAAGAAATAGGTGACCTGTGGTTCTCATGTCAGTCATTTGTTTGAAAAATTTACTGAAATCATCATACAAACTTACAAAGAACAAGAGCTGAAGCACGCTCTTCGACTTTGGAATAATTTCGAGTGCGACAGCGGTGCTGCAGGAGGAGGTAGATGGACAGCATTAGGTCAAGCAGATGACTGGCAGTAGCAGATACGAACAAAGATCTTACATGTCTTGGAAAGCGGGGAATGCCATGAGGAGTCTTCCTAGACGAAGAACTCGCAGCAAGACAACAAATGTGATCAATCGATTGTCATCGTAATCATTTGGATAGTAAACGTAGATACTGGCGGCAAGCACAGAAACTGTAATGGTGAAATCAAAAACGTTTCGAGGAGATTCGCTGTATTTTGTCCACCCGTCAACAAGGATCTTGATAGTAGCTTCGACTGTATAAGCCACAGTGAATACAGATTCAAAGTACTCCCAAATGTTGAACTCCCCATTGTATCCTGCTGTGTCGTTAGCAATGTACTCTCCAGCTAGTTCTGGGTAGCTTTGGATAACAACGACAACTGCATTGAGGACTAAGAGGCTACAAACCAATCAACGAATGTGAGGGGAGGAGCCGTGAGAGATGAAACGATAAAGTACTTGTGATCCTGGCGTACCATTCAATTATCATCTCGAATTTTCGACTTCTCACAAAAGCTGAAACTTTCTGCCATTCATCAGATGCATAAATTTCTGGGAACCGTTTCTGAACCATCGTCGTGTAATCTGGCTCTGCAGCAAGAGCAGCAAATGCTTTTCCAAACTCTTGAAACTCTTCCGCGTTGATTTCATTGGAATGATCAACGTCCAACGAATTGAATAGCTTTACTGTCTCTTCGTCAGAAAGTCTTCTGATATCTAGGAAGTCTGCATTCAAAATTACAAACAAGGCAAGTATCGTATCCTGGGTGACCACTCCAGTACCATTTGGATCCATCAGCTCAAATGCTCTAGCGAGATCCTGGTGCAACATTTGATCCATTTTCTTTTTTCTATTCTCCATCACCAAGTCGTAGTGTTCAACGACGGAACCGAGAACCATATTCATGAGCAGAAAGAATACAATTACCATGAACGAAACAAAGTAGATACCAGAGAAACGAGATTTATTGTAGGAGGGCATCATCACTGTATGAAAGCAAAGCAGTAGAAATGTCAATTTATTTGTTCGAGTAGTGAGATCGAACCACCGAAACAATGACAAACTTACCATCTGGATAATTAGCAGTGGTTACACAGATCCACAATGTCCAAACGCCTTCGATCCAGTTGGGGAAATCTCGTTGTCCTTGTTCAGAAACATCGAAAAGCAGGACACCCACCACTATATTTGGAGGAAAGTGTTAGTGGTGATGCCATTTTTCCTGCATTGTGTGAAATGATAGGTCGGGGCTCACCTGAGTAAAAAGCAGTGATAGCACCAACAATGACCATAATGGAGACCACATCAGGGATCAGCTTCACAAGTGAAACGATTTCCTTTTGACAATCCTTGAGATATGAACCTAGTAATAACAGTCTGAGAAACGGATGAAACATCACGGTCCCCTTGAAGCATAACAAGATCAAACTCAATAGACGCAGTGAATTCGCATAACGGATTTCAGGATGAAAGAACCGCCACATCTCGAATCCATTTCTGCCAATACGGATCAAAATCCGAGACACAAGAATCAAAACGCAAATGAGCTGAAGCGTATGCGCTTGATGCTCAGTCAACATCATGAGACCAAAATTTGGGTAGTAGGAGATGCTCTCATCGGAAGGATCAGTAGCTTCTAGAACGGCACCGCAGCTTCCATAGCGATGGTCTGTGTCAAGACCTAAGACACGGCACCAATGAGGAGGCTCGAAAAATGAGATGAGGATCAAGGTCCACATGGTCACAGCAATCAGACCGTTGATGCGACTTTCTGCTCGAATGCATATGAGGCTGCATTTGTTTTTCATCTTGTTAGCAGGATTGGAATGTGGATCATACCAACCGTCATAAGGTTCATCGATCTCTCCCAGAATGGCATCGCGGATCAAATGAGCTGCAGGCCAAACTTTTTCAATCTCATGTTGACGTTCAGAACCAATCGCTTCATCCAAATAAGTTGACACGCTTCGATTGTATGTAAACGTGCCATCTTCTGCCACAAGAGGAGTATCTTCGTTTACGGTATCATCCTGCATGGTTTCATTCAATGCTTCCAAAAGCTTGTTGCTTGAATGACCGTGGGTGACTACTCAAACTCCTTCCATTGGTGGGAAGATTCCAAATCTTCGACTGGATTGACCCACTACGGTTGTGACTGATCCGAATGCATGGATGATTGATTCGACACGTCAGAAACCATCATTACAGAAAACCAAAACAACTCACCCTACATTAATTGTCATGCATCTGAGCTACCTGGTACTCAACGGATCGATATAATGGGTTATTCATCACTATTACTGTTATTCGGAGCTTCGATAATACCTGAAGAGGCGCACGGGTTTTCTTCTCCTCCGCAAGGATCAAAAAATTCCTTCAGTCCTCTGTCGGCAGTCGCCAATGTAGTTGATCCACCACCGAAAACAGCAGCTCGAACTCCGTCAGACTCCTACGATGTGGTTGTGGTGGGATCAGGAATTGGTGGTCTATCGTGTGCTGCAATGTTGAGCTACTATGGATATTCAGTTGCCGTGCTTGAGTCGCATTACGCTGCAGGAGGGGCTGCACATGGATTCAAGACGAGGCACAAAGACGTCGGGGATTTCTACTTTGATACTGGTCCGTCGTTCTTCTCAGGCCTCAACCCTGACCTGCCTGCAAAAACTTCCAATCCGCTGAGAACCATTCTGGACGTAATCGACGAACCCGTTGAATGCGTTCCGTACACGACTTTCGGATTGAAATTCCCGGAAGGCGACTTTGTCCACACTCCCGGCTTTGGCAAGAAAGGTGGAACCATTGAACAGATTGATGGGGCGGAAGGAATCAAGTCTTGGAATAGATTGATGGAGAACATGGAGCCTTTGGCAGCAGCCGTGCACGCACTTCCGACCGCTGCTTTGAGAGGCGATATTGGAACAGCCGCGACAGCAGCGCCATACATGTCAAAGTTTGCGACTCTCAATCCACTGGAAAATCTCAAATTAACAAAGCCATTTCAAAAGGTGCTCGACAACTCAAAAGTTTCGAAACCAAGTTTCATGCAGAACTGGCTTGATCTACTATGTTTTTGTCTTTCGGGTATGAAAGCGGATGGCACGATAACAGCGGAAATGGCAATGATGATGGGAGAATTTTATGATGAATCAGCTGTGATGGACTGCCCTGTCGGCGGAGCGAAGGCGATTGTAGATGCTCTTGTACGCGGGATTGAGAAGCATGGAGGGAGCATTTTCCTTAATTCACATGTGGATGAGATTCTGATTCAGGACGAAAAAGCAACAGGAATCAGGCTGAAGAAAGGTGACACAGTTGTCAAGGCCAATAAGGCTGTAGTCAGCAATCTGTCGGTCTGGGATCTCTTCGGGAGTGGTATTGTGGATACGTCCAACTTTCCAAGTGACTTCGTTCAAGAGCGATTGGATACTCCTGTTGGAAAGTCTTTCATGCATCTTCATGTTGGTTTCAAAGCTAATCGTGAGGAGCTTGAGCAGCTGCAGGCACACTACATGTACGTTGATGATTGGAACAAGGGTGTGGAAGGGGAAGACAATGCAGTCCTCCTTTCTATTCCATCAGTGCACGATGCTTCACTGGCACCTGAAGGCTATGGGGTCTTGCACATCTACACTCCAGCGACAGAGGACTTCGCAAGGTGGGAAAATATTGATCGCAAATCGGACGAGTACAAAGCGTTGAAAGAAGAACGAAGTCAATATCTATGGAGTGTCCTAGAGAAGGTGATACCAGATATTCGCGAACGAGCAGTTGTATCACAAGTGGGGTAAGTGCAATATTTGTGGCGCTAATGGGATCCTTTGTTCTCGATGAAGTGAAAATGACTAACAAACAACTCAGCTCACCACTCACCCATAAGAGATTCCTACTCCGACACAAAGGTTCCTATGGTCCAGCCATTGTTGCTGGAGAAGAGTCCTTCCCTTTCCCGGGAACACCTGTCAAAAACTTGCTTGTGACTGGTGACAGCTGTTTTCCTGGAATTGGGGTTCCAGCAGTGGCTGGATCTGGTTTCTTGACTGCAAACTCGGTTAGCTTGGACAGTCTGCGGCCACAACTAAAGCTCCTGGAATCCTTGCGGCGAAAGCAACAATGGCAATAAAATTAAAGTGATGCTTATTTTTGTTTTGGACATTCATGCTGAACATACCACCTGAGATCAGCATACTACAACTGCAACTGGATTGTGAGCATGATGGACAGAACAAGCTTTTTAAAAAGCAATTTTAGACTGTACAGAGACCATCATATATCCTTTCTTCCCAGTACGACCGATAGAGCTTCTCCCACTTGTATGTGTTGGCATTCTTCTTGAAGTACTCTTCTTTCTCTTTCACACTCGCATCCGTGACTTCGTCCCAGCTGTTGACAAGCCATACAGGCAGATCTTCATACACAGGATCCAGAGCAGAATGCGGAACAATTGGTACACAACCACATAAAAGCGCTTCCCACGTTGAATGCGTATCAAGACCGTTGCCAGGAGGGCTAATGAGAAATCGGTGTTTCTTTAACTCTCCAAAATAGCCTTCTGTTCCCTCGTACTTGGATGCAAAAAACAAGGACTTCTTTGCAGTCTCATTCACAATGGGTGGAATTTCAAACCGGGGTGTCTTCAGTGCCGGAGTGTCCCTGATGTACCTGTTGGTGTTGTGATTTGATTTTAAGTTCATTGGTCTCCAAAACACAGTGGTTGTCCTGTTTTTGAGATGGAACAAGGCTTCGGATTGCGCTGGACTGGACGCTCCATGCTCTATATATTGTAACGTCCGATCGGCTTTCCCTTCTCCAAACAGGCTTATCCTCTTCCAAGCCCATTTCAATCCAATGGGAATGGGTTGCAACTTTGGATACTCAGGCAAGTGCCGCGCGTTGCCAGCATAAACTGCATGCAGGTTTTTTTCGTTAAAATATACGTGATAGTTCATATTCTCCCCCAGATATTGCGGAAACGACATATCCACCTGATTATTCATAACCAATGCAATGGGATGCGGCCTTGATCGAATCCAGTCTCTTAGTCCGTCTGGACTAGCCTTGTGCTTTTCGGTATGGCGAAAGAAAAAGGTTCTTCTGTTATCGACAATGTCGGCCCAGAAATCTTGAGTGATGAATGGTTTTCCCTTTTCATCAACAAACTTCCCAAAAAGTAAGGTTTTGTGGGTAACCAGGATAGAGTTGGTCAATAGTAGGATCAGGAGGTGGACAAGGTCCTACTTTGGGCGATAGATTCGCTAATGCTTCCGGCCGTTTTTCGTTTGCTTGCACTGATTCGTCAGACGTTACTGATGATTCCATCCGTCTTTCGTTTGCTTGTATTGATTCATTAGAGGTTACCCATGTCTCCATCCGTTTTTCGTTTGCTCGCAGTGATTTGTCAGACGATACCGATGTTTGATTCTTAACGAAGAAGATGACCAAAGCCAAGACAACAAATAATCTGAATTGCGCAAGTCGCATATTTGCCAACTGGGAACTCAACAATATTTTATTGATGAAAGACCTTATCGAACTCTACGTGACTTCACAGCACGCTCGATCGGCATGTATTGTTGTGAGAGATTCGGTGGATACTATCATGAGTCATTATAATGACTAGCCACTGAGCAACAAATACCGCGGTACTGTACTGTACCTGGTACCTGGTACTGTAGGCTGTAGGTAAATTATCGGAAAATGGTTCGATTTTTACGTGGAAAAAATTTTAAAATATCTATGGAGCGACTAGAGAACGTGCTACCGGAAATTCGCGAATGCAGTCGTATCACAAGTGGGGTAGTAAGTTTAGTGTTTGGGTTGCTTCTGTGTTACTGTGTTACTGTGTTACTGTGCTACTGTGCTACTGGGATCCTTTCTTCTCCAACAACTGAAAATGACTAACAAAAAAACTGAGCACACCCTTCAGCCACAAGCGGTTCCTATCCCGACACAAAGATTCATTCCCACAGTATGTTCCAGCCATCGTAGCTGGACAAGAGTCCTTCTCTTTTCCTGGCACACCTATCAAGGGCTTGCTCATGACTGGTGAGAACTGCTTTCCTGGAATTGGGGTTCCAGCAGTAGCTGGATCTGGTTTCTTGACTACAAACTCGTCTGCGGCCATAACCGAAACACCTGGAATCCTTGCGGCAAAATAATAGTGATCGAGAGCGCCAATATCTAGAAAAAGGTAGAGGAGCGATCGACTGGACCCATTTCCATGTACACCGTCTTGACTCGCGAGTATTCAGCAATTGCTTCTTCTCCCAGCTCTTTTCCGTATCCACTCATTTTAAATGGCCCAAATGGCATTTCAACTGGGCTCAAGTTCCAGTTGTTGACCCACACAGTCCCTGCTTCCAATCGTTTGGCTACTCGGTGAGCTCGCATAACGTCCTTAGTCATGAGACCAGCTGCCAATCCAAACTCAGTGCCCTCGTTGGCCCGAGACACAGCTTCTTCTTCCGAGTCAAATGGTAAAATCGTCATCACTGGTCCAAAGATTTCCTCCTTGGTAATGGTTGCATCGTCATTGTGGCACAAAAAGACGGTTGGCTCCACATAGTAGCCTCCGTCCTGTTCGTATCCCTTGCCACCGTAGACCAGTTTGACATTTGTATCGTTCATACCACTGTTGACATAACTCATGACACGTTCATAATGCGCCGTTGGATTATTTGGAGGCATAATCAGCGGCCCAATATTGTGTTCATGAATCGAGTTGTTTCCAATCTTGACGGATTGCTTCAACTGCTGAACCAATTGATCCGTAAAGTTTTCCAGTATCGATCGTTGCACAAAGACACGAGTACAGTTGGAGCAAACTTGACCATTGTTGGCAAAATTTCCTTCCACTGCCACCTGAACGGCACTTTTCAAATCGGCATCCTCAAAGACTAGTAACGCTGATTTGCCACCCAACTCCAACGTCAATCGCTTGAATCCTTCAGACGATGCTTTGGCAACCTGCTTGCCCGTTTGATTGGAACCCGTCAGACTTACTTTGGATATATCAGGATGCTCGATCAGTTCTTGCCCTATCGTACCGTCCCCTAGCAAGACTTGGAGGGCGCCAGATGGCAGTACTTCTTTCCACAACTCCGCTACCGCAACCGATGTCAAAGGTGTACATTCACTCGGTTTGCAAATAAATGTATTGCCGCACGCCAGTGCTGGTGACAGTTTCCAGGTCATGGTAACCAATGGATAGTTCCAGCCTACAATTCCAAGACAGACTCCCAAGGGTTCCCTTCGGGTATAGGCAAAGGAATCGGCATGTCCTCCTGCTTCTGGCACATCTAAAATCTTGCCTCCAAACCCCTTTGTGGCCAAGGCAGCATAATACTCCAACGTTTGTACAGCGTATGGTATGTGGCCGCCTTCAATTTGCAAAATTGGTATCCCGGTGTCCAATGCCTCTAGTTTTGCCAGTTTCGCCTGATTTGTCTTCAGAAGACTTGCCATTTCAGAAAGTATCCGACCTCTTTCTCCACTGCTGGTTTGCGACCATTCAGAAAAGGCTGATTTGGACGAGGCGACCGCTTTTGCTGCTTGATCAAATGACGGAGGAATTACTTTACAAAGAGATTGTCCCGTTGATGGTGACAGGTTGGAAAACTCAGACAATGACGGCTCGGGCAATGAAGCAAAGTCTCCGTCAATCCACGAAGTGACCTTCTCTGGTAGATTCTTGGAAAAGATCGTCGAAATGTGACAGTTTCCTTGTGCCTTGAACAAAGGAAGCTTCAGAAGACTCCTTGACACATGAGTGATCGAGCGCATTTTGTTGAATGGCATGTGCTTACTTCGAGATCTAAAACACATTCGAACAGTTCGAATGATGATGTTACGGTGAAAGTACTTCGATAGGTCCAAGTCCACGCTAAACATTCTTCTCTTACAGTAGCCCCCCCCCCCCCCAGCTCTACAGCTTGTTACCTCCTAGCGCTGATAGATCGGCTGCCTAGAATTCGGGATAAAGAGTGTATAGGATCTAAGTTGTTGCTTTTTTAAAAAACATTCGAATGCAAACGCTATTCAGAAGAAAAGGTGCCCTCGTCCTGTGCTATACTTTTGCCAAATTTTCGTCCGATAGTCAAAAAAGGATACCGAGGCGAACGAGGGGATGCAGGCTAGGGTCAAGGAGAGTTCAAAAATTGTAGAGTATAGGTAGTGTTCAGTTTCATCATATTGGTGCATCAAAATCAATATTCCTCCATGATACGGGATACTCTCTGGCGTAGTAAAGCTTCTTGACTGGCCAGAAGTCGTGTAGTTTTGTCTTGTGTTCGACCACCGCGTAATAATAACTGTTAGGTAGCAAGCCCATGTCAGAGCCTTCTGCCTGAGCATTTTGGGAATGATATCCTCGAAGTCGAGTGATATATCCTGTAAAAGTAGAAAACCAACAACCAAAGAATGTCCGGCCACGCGAAGCAACGAGTTGGTCAATCATGCCGAAGAAATTTTTGTCAACTCCATCAAGAAGGTGCATGTAATTATCCATGTAAACTACATTCCAATAACCTTCCATATCCGCAAAGAACTTTTTATCTCTTTCATCAGTCGCAACATAAACAAATGTACCCTTTGGAATCTCATTTTCGGCAGCCTTGAGTATTTCACTTGCCTCCACTCTTGTCTTTTTGTATTGAAAGTCTCCTCGGCGGATATGAAAGCTGTCAAAGATTCCATCTGCATTGTCGCTTATTCTTTTTCGAGCATCCTCTCGAACTGCCGCAACAATTCGGGCAGCAGCACACTGGATATCATCAATGTATCTCACATGGTCTCTCACAAAACGCTTCATCCACAAATCCGCCTTCCAATCGGAAAAGAACAAAAAGGCATAGAAATGCACTAGCAGTCGACCACCCGCAAGTTTTGCCTTGCCCGCAAAATGAATAACTTGTTCTCGTTGTACTTGGTTGTCATACATGCACATTGCACTCCTACCAGCAATGAATTCGGCCATTCGATCGTGAATGGTACCATTCACCGGTGTTGGTTGATTGAAAAACTGTTCAAAATTGACCTTTTCGCTATTTACTTGTTCAAAGGTAGACGTCAATGTGGCTTCACTGGTAAAATCTTTGGAAGATGGGAACGCTGCCAGACAATGGTCCGGATTCCAGTCGGCGTTGTATGCAATCGTTCGAAGCCATGGATTCAGTTCGCTCTTCACGCTGCCCGTATTTCCGTCCCACTCTGTAGTGTTGTGTGGTGGGTACGATATCTCGTTGGTTTCCGTATTCTTTAGCTTGCCGTGAGTTTCTTCAAGGAACTGCTTCATGGTGATGATTTCCAATCCAGGATGTTCTTTCGCAATGCTATGAAGGGGGAAGAAATCGGCAAAGGAAAAGTCGGTGCCTCCAAGGAGGTACATTTTTTGGGATGGCGTCAAAACAAGGACACGACCTGTCGCTATGGCCATTGCCAGGACTGTCTCCATGCTTCGCAGAGCCGTGGAAGCAATGATGATTCGAGAACGAAAGGACACAAATAAAATTAGCATGGGGGAAACACGGCACCTTTCTCTCTGATCACCTCCACCTACCTCATTCTTATATTGTTCCATCCACCCCCATCAGGCTCGAATGTCAAATATCGACGCTGGCCTGGATCGCGGAACGGCGACACATAACTCTCGTCGTTTGGTAGATTTTTCCAGTAAACCATTTCTTGTGCCAGATCATTCGAAGGTCCCCCGTGCGCTGAACAATCCAATCCTGCAACGCTGTGCAAACCGTCATCTCCTTTCTGATTGCTGGACGTAACTTCCTTCTTTGTCGTTGTTTGAATGTGCTTGTCAACAAAACTCGAATGCTTGGACGATGGATGAGACGACAGGTGATCTTGATGCATCATTAGGGTCATTGACATTGATGTGAAGATACACCCAAGCAAAAATGAGAACGCATGAGACCAATATCTAGAGAATAAACTTCTTTTCTTCCTTGGCTGGTTAGCAAGTCGGTTCATGGTTCATTATTTTTTGGTTGTTGATAGTCGCAAAGTTGTTTTGATTTGAAATGATAGGTACATTTGATTCATTTGACTGAATTTGATGATGTTTGATTCACTTGACTTCATGCAGTGATGGCATACAACTGTATTGATAACTCGTCCTTCGGCAAGAAATCCTTCAAAAGAAGAGTTTTCAAAGACCATTAGCGCAGCACAACTCAACTCCACCCCTGTCACTTACAACCATGCGCCTGCTTCTGGGGAGTCTCTTTGCTTGCATAGTTTCCATAGGAGTCTTCCAATTTCGAGCTCGCTATTACCCTGGTGAATCCGATTGTAACCAAGATGCTCCCATTCTTCTGTCAAACCACTCGTGGAAGGCCTGCAATGTATTCAGTTTGGAGTACGAAGAGGCCAGGACGAAATTTAGGGCAGCGGTCAAGAGTCTGGAGGGCTCTACAAATGTCGAAAGTTTCATACTGCCCGTTGTAGATGATTTGACAATTGATGTCGCCGTTCTCAAAGGGACAGGGAAGGGTACGATTGTGCATGTTTCTGGAACACATGGCGTGGAAGGTTACGCAGGATCTGCAATTCAACTTGCATTTCTCGACTACGTGAATCGAGATAATCTTACATCAGACCGACCTACGATTGTACTTGTCCATTCGCTTAACCCTTATGGCATGAAGTTTTACCGACGCGCAAATGAGAACAATGTCGACCTCAATCGCAATGCAATTGATAATTTTGACGAGTTTGTGAAGAGTAGGGACCCAAATATTGCCAGCTATGATACCTTTCGTGACTTTGTGAGCCCTGAACGAGAGCCGAATCTTTGGGATAGCACTCTTGGTTGGTGGCTGGGTGCACTTCCAAAAGTTTTGAAGAACGGATTTTCACCAATGAAGCGAGTCTTGGTGGCAGGTCAGTATCACCATCCTACTGGATTCTCCTTTGGTGGCACCAGCATGCAACCTTCTATCGAGCTTATCGAAAACTTTATGGTACAGCATGGCCTTCTCCCAGGAGAAGTTACTTGGATTGATGTACACACGGGACTTGGGAAGATCGCGAAGGATACATTAATGTTCGAGGCAACGACGCATAGCCAATCGTCACTTCGGGTCTATTTCCCAACCGCCGAACACATTGTAACCCCAGAAGTACAAGACAAAAAAGCAATGAGTGGATATGATTTGACGCGGGGTATTCTGGCTGCATACTTGCAGGAGCAGTATCCTGAAGGGTTGTTTATTCTTCAGGAGTTTGGGACTTTGCCTCCCATATTTGTTGGACGCTCACTCATATTGGAGAATATGATACACCACTATGGTACAAATAAAGCGGCTGGAAGAGCGCTGCTACAGACTTCGTTCTATCCACAGTCGACAAAGTGGCGAGCATCCATAGTCCAAAGGGGTGTATCGCTAATCCTTCAAGCTGTGGAATTGTCAGCACGAAGTAAATAGCGATTGATTTAGTCTTTGAATAAAGTCTGATATTGAGCGTAAACAATGAAAGGAATGCACTGCAGGGGATTTACAACCTATGCGAAAAGCTCTAGCTTAGGCAGCAAATTCTAAAACTGTGTTCTGTTTCGCCACAAGGGTTGTGAAGTCATCAGAAATTCTGTTCTCTCCAACGAGCTCCTCGAAATCGAGGAGGTTCAAAAGAAGATCAATTTTTCCCGAATCTGTAATATCAAAACCTTCACACTTGCATCGACCACAATACGTGTATTTCTGCCGGGTTCCATCTCTAGCAAACAACAAAATTTGTTTCTTTTCTTCGGGGCTTCGAACTGGAGTCGAGACGTAATCATATAGAGTCTTTTCACTTGACTTGCCGTTGAAATTCTTTGGGTTCAGATTGAACACAAAGTCTCGTCCATCTCGCATGAAACCTGAAGAAGCTCTTTTCCCTTCGAAACGTTCCGAGCCTCCAAAATTACAAAACACAATCCAAGCATTGCTTGTTTCCACAACACCAGAGCGCCTGTTAAATCCAATATACGTCCCCTCTGGCAAGGTGTTCATGAAGACATGTCCAACAACTCTGCTGACACAAGAATCTTTGGTGTATCCAAGCGTTATTCCTGGAATAGGCAAGTTGTCCAGGTTTGCAAGAAGCGTGGATAGCTGAATTGGCTTCGGCTTTTCTCCAGTCGTACCAACTTTCTTGAGATGGGCTCTCTCTTTCTTGGTCGGGCCAGTTCTTATAGGAACAAGCTTCGGTTCACCTGGAGAAGCTTGACAAGATGGCCAGGTCTGCCGAGCTATCGGCCGAGTAAACATGGTTGCTTCACGTCCCATAGGAATGTGCCATGTCATCCCGCCCTCTTCTTTCGTTTCAGTTTTAGTGTCTAAGAAACTGAAACGACTCCTTGATGTGAGGTTTGAGTGCGTCTTGAAGAACTGCCCATTGTACCTCTTGATTGTAGGTGTTGACATAAGTCGTTGAAGGAGCACTGGTAACACAGCTGCGTCAAGAGTTGCGTAGTCAAACTGCTCTTTCGAAAGTGGTCGCCTTGTCCATTCTGAGACCTGTTGTGTTTTGTCTAGTTTCTTTTGAAGCATAAGTCCGACCATTCTTTGTAGACTCGAAGCGTTTTGTCTCTCGCCTTTTGAAAGAGGTATCGCTGATACTGCTTGAAGATCAATGACGGAGTTATAGGTTGAAAAGCATGGCAGGTGTGGAAATGAGACCATCAGTTTTCCTAAATCTTGCAAGATACCGAATCCAGCAATCGAGAGAAGATGGCTGTTGAAAAGCTTTCCAAGCACCTCGTTGAGCTGTAGCTCGATGTTGGTTGCTGTGTTTTCACCTCCATTTGGCTCACGATGTAGAGCTTGGCAAATCACTTGTAAGTCGAGCAGAAAGGAGCAGCTGCGCGAGCTTAGCTGAAGGGTTGAAACAGGATTATCTCTTCCACAGTCAGTCCCAGGTAACCATTCGCAGTCCAGACCCCAAGTCGCCATCACTAGAGCATCATCTGTTGTATATGTTTCGTCCTCAACAAGGCCATTTGCAAGCGTTATTGTTCGATCAATCTCTTCGTCCAGCAACTTCAGTGTGGACACACTGTCCACAGTTGTGACGGAGCTTTCAATTGTTTGGTCGGGATATGGTTTTAAGATTTGGTCAATAGTAAGCTTTTCAAAGACTTCCACGTCAATCTTTTGAAAGAGTACTTTCTCTTGCGCATTCTTTCTTTGACGATTTTGCTGCTTTTCCACTTTCACATTCTTCGTGCGGGAGCAACCTGTAATTCGAGGTTGTGTAAAGGTGATTTGACCAGACAAATTCCCACTATTGGCGTTGGCTAGCGATTGGTCTTCCCGTTTCCACCATCGGACAGTGGGACGCAAACTTCGTGGTGTAAAATTAGTTGGATATCCCCCATGATGCTCAGCGTCTATAATCGAGTTCTTGTACTCTTCAATTGTTGGCAATAGGTCCTCTCCCATATTGAATTTGTCTACTTCAAATCTCGGATCTAAATCACCGTACAGTTTGTTATCCGAGTGGCTCAGCCGAAAGTTTGCAAAGGTACCACCATTCTTCAATTGTTGCCTTTCAGCCTCAAACAAAAAGTCGCAGGCGTCCTTCTCAAAATGGCTGCGGGCTATACTACAGGGTGTCTGACCTTTGTTGTTGACAAACAAGAGGCTTGCACCATTTCCCACAAGAAACCTGACGACATCTTCGCGGCATTGCGTCAAGGCATAAAAAATTGGTGTCTTTCCATAGTTTCCAGGGCCGCGTGAATACATGTTGACTATATCGAGCTCAGGGCACTCCTTCTGGGCAGTTTCCACAAGCATTTGCACTACTTCGCAGTCTCCTCGCCATGCAGAAAGGTGCAAGGCATTCTTGTCGAGTCCATCGTGTTCGGAAACTTGCAACAGGCTACAGAATTCACCCGTCTTGACGGCTTCTTGGATCAACTCGGCCATTATTTCTACTCTTCCCTTCTTTCGAGCCGTCGTTCGTAGAAGTTTTGCTTTGTCAACAATAGTGCTGAACAATCGATATTCGCGCAATCTATCTTTTGGTTCGGGGCCACCTTCGGCTTTTTTCTTTTGTTTGTGTGTCTTTTTTTCTGGTTCTTCGGTATTGGTTTCCATAACCGAGGACGGAGACTGGGACCGTTCTAACCGTCGGAAACTTCCAAGAGTACTACCTTCATTGCTATTTTCGGCAATCTTTATCAGCTCGTTCATTGGAAGTAAGAGGCTATGGTCTATCGTTCCCGAGCCAATGCTCGCCGTTGGATAGTCGACAATGGATTCTTCCAAATACAGCTTCATGGGAACATTGTGTCCGATGGGCGGCATGCATCCAGATTGAAAACCCGTCAGTGATTCAGCGACTTCTGTGGGTGCCATGGATACTTTGGATGGTGTGCATCCAAAGGGCAAATCCTGATGCTTGTAAATAATATCGCGAAGCAGGGATAAGTCGACCTTGTCTTCCATTTTCTTTGCCGAAACGACGTAAAACCTATCCATTTTTTTCGCGTTGTTAGTATTCATATGGGCGTTGTTGTTGTCACTCTGATCCATGCTGCTGTTTTCATTGTAGTTGCAGGAGACTTCCCATACCAACGTTTTGATTTCGACAACACCATTGTTGTTGTTGCTTTCATTGTTTTGGTTCGCTGCCGTTTCTGTCATTGGTAGAGTATCCAAATCATTATCACCTCTTATTTTCATATCACTCGGTTGCACTCCAGCTCTGCTCAATCGTTCCATGAGCTCCAACCCTGGTTCTACGACGGAAGAAGTGGTAATTGCAGCCATTTCTATCGATAGTAGTCGCTGTTGAACTTGATGGTAGCTTATTTTTCTTGTTCCGGAAGTCGCTGTAAAGGCTTGTGAAGAGATTCGGAGTAGGAACAAAATATTGGCAAGGATACTAAGCCTTATTATCATTGTGTCCTGGCCAAAGCAACATGACCATGCATGGTACCAGGTTTGATGGAATCAAGAAAGAAACCATTGTTCTGCGTTGTTTCCGATGACGTGGCTCGGATGTGTCGAATATTTCATTTATTGCTGTGAATGATAGATATGGTATGATTGATTCATTCGATTGGTTTGATTCGCTCGTCGATTGAGATCGGTTGATTCCATTTTCGGATCGAACGGGTCTTTTTCGGAGATATCCAAAAATTTGAACGTGAAGACTGTAATATCATAATACCAGCCAGTCATGAGAAGAATGTTAAGGACTCGACACAGTTGGTTGCTGCTACTCCTTGCATGGACCTGTTGCGACACTGTCACGTTGGTGAAATCAGAAGAAAATTTATACAAAATTCTGGGAGTTTCACGAACGGCGACCACCAAACAAATCAAGACAGCCTATCGTCGAAAGGCATTGGATACGCATCCAGATAAGAACAAGGGCGTTCCTCCAGAGGAAGCAGCCGCTGCCTTTCACAAAGTCGTTCATGCTTTTGAAATTCTGAGCGATTCTGATTCTCGAAATCGCTACGATCGAACGGGGCAATCCGGTAATCAACAGCAACAGCAGCAACAACAACGGGGAGGTTGGTCGTCATCCTGGAGTTTCACTTGGAACTCTGGCGGAGGTAGTAGCGGAAGCAGCCGCAACCGTGGAAGACAGCAACAGCAGTACCGAAGATGGCGTCTGAAGGACAAGTTTGAAGTCAAGGAAGCACAAAGTCGCATCTTGCACATTGTGTCTTTGGAGCAACTGGAAACAGTCATTGTGGATGATGAAACAGATGAACTCGAACGCAACTTACTCATTTGTTTCTATACGCCCCAACTGGAAGAACACGTCATGGACGAAATGGTGTATCCTTATCCCTTTGCCGCCATGTCGGACCAGGGAATATGGTGGGAAGACTTGCTCCAAACTACCGTGGTTCGCTTCCACCGGTCCAACAAACTGACCGAATTCTTTGAAATTCCCAAAGGAGACACGCTAGAGGCCCCCATTTTCATCTTTGGCAAGCGTGGAACGAAGTTTGACAAGGATGGTCACTTTACTAGACTCCAAACTCGGGATCGAATGACCTTTGATCGATGGGTATGGCAACAAATCGAGTTGACGGTGTTGTTTGTCAATGAACACGACCACCCGGTCGAAGTCTATTGGATTCATGGGACTAGCGCCAACAAGAAGATGATCTTGCAGCCGGGAGAGACTTCCGTCCATAACACCAAGCTCTCGCACGAATGGTGGGTCCGGGATGCTCGTACCGATACTCACCGCGACTCGCCTGGCAGACACCGACTGACTGACAACAACAGTCTTATATCATGGAAGATTACCAATGATGTGGATATGCAGCGATTGGCTATTCCCAAGCGCACGTGTTTTGATCTTTCGGGACATTGTCCGTATTGGCATTATCATGGGGAATGCCGCAAGAATCCAAATTTCATGCGGGACCAGTGCATGTTGACTTGTGCGTTTTGTGAGAAAGATCTTCCAGAGGAAGGGAAGAATAGTGATTACAATGATGATGAACTATAGAAGAATAAAATTTTGACAACATTAGTTAGGCCTAAATACACTAGTGGATTTTGTGGTCAGTAGAGAACTCCTCGAAATTTCGATGCATGTCTTGATACCTATGAAGTGGAGTTGTCCAGACTTCAACTTGAATTCTGCTGCACCTACGCGCTATTGTACCTACCCAAGACTAGGACTAGAATACAGCATCTTCAAAATAATAGAAAAAAACTGTTGCTAGCGTAGCATGCGTTGCGATGTTATATCTATTTCTTTATGTCATAGCCCGTGATTGATTACTTTGAATGTCTCCTCTCAGCGATTCCATCTGCCGTATTTTCAGCTTCTGCCCCATCTTGATTGGCTTGTTCGTTGTGCGAACGACGCGAATCATGGTGTCTGGAACTACGGCGCTTCCGTTTCTTTGACGACTCGCGACCGCTTTTCTTCTTCTTGTCTCGTGTCGGTGAATGTGAGCCGTTATCCACACTGGAACTTGGAGAAGAATCATTGCGACGCTTTTTATCGCTCCTTCGTGAACGATGTCTCCGACTTCTACTTCGATGTCCTTCGTGCGGACTCCCATGCCTGCGAGATCTACTTCGACGATAGCTGTCGTCATCACTTTCATCGTCTCGTCGCTTATGTTTCGATTTACGATCGCGGCTACGGCTTTTGCTGCGAGACCTTCCTCGTTTGTCTCTCGATGACTCGTCCCTGTCTGACTTCCGAATCCTTTTCCTGGATGAGTGGGGCGAGGTCTTATTCGAGTCAATGGGAGTTGTTGGATCTGCCTGTTTTGAACCGTTCTCGATAGACTCCTCCGTTTGTTTATCACGATGATTATGGTGATTGCCATGTGAATTACGTCTGTCCTTTGAAACAGTGCTTCTATCCCGTGATCGCGATCGATGAGATGAGCTACTTCGTCTGCGATCCCTGCCATCCGAGTGCAGACTCCTTCTCCTTCCCCGCGAACGACTTCGTGAATGCGACCGTCGCCGTCTTGTCGGACTACCGCTTCGTCGACTGTAATGTCGTCTTGATCCACTGCGACTGTCACTACTGGAAGATCGTGAATCACGCCTCCTCGAATGCCGACGACCTCGATCATCACTTCTGCTTCTCCTATCAATAGAGAGTGACATACTATGATGTCGTCTCCCTCGTCTTTCGTAATGATATTCGTCCCGATCTTCAGCTCTCCGATCTCGCCGTCTAGGGCTTCGACTCCGTTCGTACATGTCGGCATATTGACCACCATACCGCCCAGTATCATCGTAATGAGATGGTCCAGCTGGTCCAGCTGGTCCATATCGGGAATATTGATTCCGGGGTGGCATGTCGCTATATCCGTCCCGACCAAACTGTCCATTGAAATTGGCATCGCGCTCTCTCCAGGGTCGGCCGTCCTCTTGTCGTTGATTTTGTCGATTGTGTCCCTTCTTTTTCTCTTTCTTTTTTTCCTTCTTTCGTCTATTGTTTGCTTTTTTTGTTTCCTGTTTTTGTCTGACTATTGTATCATAAGAGCGCTTTGCAGCAATTATACAACCACGATAACACATCGCTGCCATGCCGTCGTCAATAACCTTTCGCTCTTCCGGCGTCAGATTTTCATGCCAATTGCTAACTTCATCACTTGTCTCCTTATCCACATTTTTCAGCGCAGTCTGGAAAGCTTCCGGTGAGAAGATTGTCTGGGCATCATTCGAGGATTCCTCTCGCTTGATGGCAGCACCATTGCTTCCCGAAGCCATCGCAATAGGAACAGAGATCTTGTTGAATTAATTCCAGGTGTAAGCTCCTAATGCCACATCGGTGTCTGTCCGTCCAATTCCTGTCGTTTTACAAGACGACCAACTAAGAAGCGAAATGAATGCCTCGAAGTCTGCTTCCTCTTATCAAGTCAAGCTGATGTCAAACAGATCTGATTGATTTCAAATGCTCTGCAATGTTGATGTGAGCGATGAAGCCGAAGACCAAAATCTTGCGGTGAGGGTTGACTTGGTGGTTGGGAGATCCAATGTCTGTCGGTTTTTCTACATGAAATACGTAGAAACGAAACGATTCGTTCGATCAAAATAGCTACATGGATCTACGATCACATTTTGTTTTCATTTCAATCCACTATATGATGTCGGCGTATTGCTCTTTCAAAAGTCGCACCTTCCTCTCTGAACCCCACTCCGAGTAATACTTGATTGATTCTTGAATTCGATATGATGCTTCATCGATACTCAAGTTGGGATCCGACGAATGCAGAAGGAGCTGCGCACAACGTTCGTTTGCCAGTGCAACATCCTGCAGAAATCCCAGTCTCCCAGCAAAAGAAATTGCTTCCTGGTACAAATCTAATGCAGCCTTGTTCCTTGAAGACAGGAATTCTTGTTCTGCATCTAAAAATTTGACATGATGCACTGCATTTGGGTTCCCTTTCTTCACCGCTTTGTGCAACGCCATTCGACAACTATTTGCAGCTCGTTTGTATTGTCCAGTTTTCCTCGCCATTGCATACAGACTTATCCCAGCATAGAAGCAGACAAAGCAATAGCTCATACCAATCGATTGTATCTTCTTCACGTACTTTACCACTTTCTCCTTGGCACACTTTGCTCCCAGTTCATACTGCCCCAATATTGCATGAAGAAATAATGTGTGCACTGGGAAAAACATCTCCGTTGACGGGTCTTGAGAACTACCCTGAACAATACCTTCCATCATGAGTGACTTTGTTCTATGGCCAGTGAGATCAGCCAGCTCCATTGCAACGTCCCAACTTGGGATGGTGCAGTCGTGTGGTTCACTCTGTTTCAATGCCTTCATCTGGGGAACATACACCTCAAAATCCCGATTCACATGCTTGAGTAGTTTTCCACAGTAGAGCTGCATGGTTAGGTAGCTATTCATGTTCCACATGGCCATTTCGATATCCCCTTGCTCCATTCCAGCCTTGTAACCATTGAACAGCGGATCCAGCAGCAAAGGTATTGGCTTGGAAAAGGCAAGGCCCATTACGGAAAGGAGAGTTGCGTTCGCATGCTTCTTTTTTGTTTGAGTCTGGTCCAGCATAGAAAGTGCAATGTCGCAATACTTGCTGCCCTTTTCAAAGTCGCCAAGAAGTTGATTTATCATTATTCCCAGTCCTGCGAATGCAGAAGGAGAATCATCTGTGATGCCAAAGTCCAACGTCCAACGAACCATTCGAACGCTGAGCAACACCGCCAAAAGGAAACTCTTGGTGTATTGTGTCAGGGGGAATGCCTTTGACATGATGTTGGCTGCCATGAGTTTGACAGGATCTTTCATCGCGGGCAATTTGACGATCTCCTCCTCGGGTGGAGGATACCGAAGTTTGTACAGATGTTTAAGACCAACACTCCCCCTCATGAAATCGTACTTTGGAAATCGACAATCCAATTGTTGCAATACACGTAAAGCGATTTCAAGAGCTCCCTCGTGTTGTTTCAATGGGTTGCATTTCAAATCCATAAGTGTTTCATAGAGTGCTGATTTCTCCAAAACTGATAGGTCTTTTCGTTCCAGGACTTCATTGCAGTATTCTTGCGCCTTTTCCCATTGCCCAGTGCTGTGCTCTGATTTTGCAGCGATTGAATACAACGAAACACCGACTGGACGATGAGTCTTCCACATTTCTTCCTCCCAATACTTGATTCCCATACCAGCGTAATGACTTGATGTGCTATACGCTGAGAATCCCATAGCCCTTGAAGCCGCCTTTAGGTTCAACTCTATTAGTCTTTCGCGCATATTCTCTTTATCTGCAGTCCAAGCGTCGTTTAGTAGATTGGCAACAACAAAGATGTGACTGGTCGCAACTTCGACTTTCAGCTCGTCCAATAGCAACAACCCTATGCTCCATTGAAGACGCTGAAGCTCTTTACGAGATGCCGAATTTGTGACGGACTCTTGGATTTTGCCGTGGACGAAACCATACGTGTCACCAGTTGATGTCTCGAGGAACTTTTCATTGACGCAACTGTTAAGCAATGAAGAGAAAGTGTATTGTTCTGTCGCTTCCGCTTTTGTTGTTGCCACCCAGGCCTTGTAGAGTACATCCTTGTCGAATCTACTCCCCAAGCAAGTCGCTACCTGCAGCAAGGTTCTGGTCTCTTGCGCTGCTGCCTCCAATTGCCCCATGATCAAATCGACAACATTTTTGGTGGCATCTGTTTCCCGTTCGATCGTATCAATGTCCCAATCCCAAGAAAAGGACTTGACGTTAAATGCCAGGCATTCCTTGTCTCGGAGCATGGTAATGAAGGACAAGAGAAAAAACACGTTCCCAAGGGTTCGCCGATGGCACAATTCAGCGAGAGGTTTGATTCTCTGCTTGTCATCTATATTCAACAACGTTGAGAGAACGCTTTGAACCGCATCGGCAGATAAATTGCCCACCATCACATTGGTCAGAGCTGCGTTGTTGTTGTCTCGAGTCTCAATGTCACGTATCATCTGATAAAGATCCTGTGTATTCTTATCCTTGTCCTCAGCTTCACTGGTTCTGTGACATCCAAGGATCATGATTGCATTTCCACTACTAATTCTACTGTCACCACTACTATCCTCCAAGTCCACCAAGTGTCTAGTTGTCATGAGAGCTCGGATAAGTTCCAAGGACTCTGTATCGATCCACTGTAAGTCATCCACCACTAGCAAAAGGGGTGCCACGGATGCGACCAGAGCAATGAATTTTTGAATTGCTAACATCTGACGCCCTTTCATCTCACTATCGAGCGAATGAATGTCGACTTTGTTTATTGCTGATGCTATTTGGCTATCCAGCTCGGATGACATGGTGTTCTGCAAGATAGGAATAATATTTCCAATCAATGCAAGCTCGACCACATCCAAGGTAGTCATCAATTCCTGGCAGAATGTTTCTTTGGAAGATATGATTATTCTCTGTGACTTCTTTGACAATTTGTGGTAAAAGTCATCATGTTCAAGGATGGAAAACAATTGATTCCCAAGCGAAGCAATACCAGCGTATGGATGATCACGAGTCGTAGAATCGCACTCTTGTTTGGCGACAATGGCACCAGCTGCTTTGGCCCTTGACTCTGCCCATCCAGCCAGTGTACTCTTTCCAGTTCCTGATTGTCCTTGCAAGAGGACAAATTCTCGTTTTCGTGTGGACAAAGATACCAGTCGTTCCAAGGAATCTTTCAATAATTGAACTTCCGTCTCTCGACCGACCAAGTTGCTTTTCAGAGACGAAAACTTGAGTTCTGTCAGACCAGATTGTTGGAGTCTCTCCTTGATGAAGAGCTGTTTGCTTGGTTCCTTGATGGCTTCTTTGAGTTCCGATTCAAGGTCATTGCCATGTGCAGCGCTATGATTGGAAGGTTCATCATCTGTTGTTGGGAAGTAGGTCATGGCATTGCACTAAATGTTTGCACAACAACCTTGAACGTTTGATGCTTGTTGGTATTGAAGATCTGTGATTTTTGAATTTCGTATTTGTTCCTGTTTTATTCGTTCCGAATCGTACAAAGACGGGTGGTTTGGCTTCTATCCCCGTCCCGATGTTCAATCCACGGGTGTAACCCGTACTTGACAGCTGGCTTTTCTTCTTACTCTTGGACACGTCGTCGTTGATCGTCTCGTTGAAAAATCCATCCACCGTCTGTAAGCCAACGGTCTTTTTCGGAGTGGAGTGTTTTCAAAATGGTACGTACCCTCTTGGTAGGCTGTTGACGTGGAGCTTTCGAGCCGACCTGCTTCACGAAAGTTCAGGCCCGTTGGTTTTCTCGGTTTCGTGTTCTTGGTCAGCATTGCATCCGTCGGCATCTCTTGTTGCTTGGTGGACTTGGAAGTTTACATTAACCTTACTCGTGCTAGGTATATATATTCTCGCTTTCTTTTGGCATTGCCGTTGCTTGGTTTCGTTGTTCAATCTTTCTTTCCTTTTGTTTTGTGCAAGAAAGCATTGATACCACATCTGAAGTTGCAGATTCCTTCTTTCCTTCCTTCCTTCCTTCCTTCCTTCCTTCCTTCCTTCCTTCCTTCTCTCCACACACGCTAATCACGCTATTACAATATCATCACAGTACAAAGCAAAACTTAAATGATGGACCAAGATCGGCGAGAAGACCGACGCAATTCCATGGGCGAAAGCGGCCGACGCTCGAGTTTCTATCGCGCTCGCGATCGCTTTGAAGGACGCAAACGCAAAAACTTTCGCGACGATGATCGAAGAGATTCTGGACAATATGACGAAGATCGAGGAGATCGATCTGGAGGACGCCGTCGCTCCAGATCCCCTGATAGGTGGTCACGTGGCAAGAAGCAGCAAAAGAAAACACAAACGGATGTTCCTCCGGAACGAGAATTGTTTGTAGGAAACATTCCTTCGAACATTGACGAACGATTCGTGCTCAACTTTCTCAATGGAGCCATGAGACACGCCAATTTGTGTCCCAGGCATGAAACTCCATGCTTAAGTTGTCAGATCAATGCTGGAAACTTTGCTTTTGTGGAGCTTTTGAATGCCGAATATGCCAACAAGTGCCTCAACCTGAATGGAATCCTCTTTTTGAATTCCCGAATCAAAGTTGGACGACCTAAGAAATATGTCGGACCTTTTGTCGTGGCCAAAAACTGGCAAGAGTTAGTGGGAGAGTCCCTAACTGTAGATGCTGTCTTGGACAGTGAAACAGAAAAGGTTAACCGCGAGCTCTTTGTTGGTAATACTACTCCCGAAATGACCGATCAAATGCTCAAGGACTTTTTGGGAGCAGCAATGGAACAAGTCGGTCTCAACATTATGGATGGAAACCCTATTACTGTTTGCGAATTGTTTGGGAAGTATGCCTTTATTGAGCTTCGGACTCCACGGGAAGCCGCTAATGCTCTGAACTTGAACAACATTCCATTCATGGGTTCCAACTTGCAAATCACCCGTCCATCCAAGTTCCAAGGAAAGTTTGAAAAGCACAACAACTGGGAACACGTTCTAGCACGATTCAACATGAAACCAGAAGAGTTCCAGCTGGGACAGATATTGAACCCATCTGTAATTGCTGCTGCCTCTACTAATGATCCCGAGATTGATTCAGATAACATTAACGTCGTCAAGGCGGAATTGGCACAGGTGAAACGGGCTCTGGAAATTACCAGACGCCAATTGGACGAGTCCAATAAGAAATCTGAAGCTCGTAAGGAACAACTTGTGTCCCTCAACAAAAAGTGGTCAGAAGGAAAGACTGAGCTCATTGATCGAAAGACTGAATTGCATCAAGTCAAGAAGGAATTGGAATTCAAACAGGAAGTGAACATGGACATGGACAAGGTCGTAGAGGCGCAAGAATTGAGAAAGCGTCACGAGGAGACTCAGGGCATGTTGCGTGGAGTTACCGAATCCTTGGTCAAGGCGACAGAGAAACTTCAGCACGAACGCAAGGCCAGAAAGAGCCTCGAACGTTATGTCCACGATCAATCAATATCCGGTGGCCTGGACTTGAATCTCAACTTGGATGGCGCTGCAGCTGCCCCTGGAGATATGAATGCCTCCATTGACTTTTCGCAGCTGCGTGCGGAGATGCAACAAGATCAAGAACCAGCTTCTGCTGCTCCAGCAGCCGCTGATGGAACTGGCGATGTTGCAATGGAAACGGACGAGACCGAACCCAAATTGGATTCTCTCAAGGAGTTCCTCACCAATACTCCCCAAACAGGCATCGACTGGGGCCCAAAGCTCTCACGGCCCACCGATTCAGAAGGCAAGCCCAGACCTCGCGACCGTGGTGGTGTTCGACTCTGCAGGCTCTTGGTCCATACACCCAATATGGATGTCAACGATGCCAATGAAGTCAAGACAATGGCTGGCAAGTACAACCTTGGTGGTTACGTCAAATGTGGCGGCCCTGGATTGTTGGTGATTGAAGGTTTGGAGTTCAACTGTGATATTTTCATGGACAATATGGAACGTCAAAAGAAGAAATACACCAAGCGCGGAAAGGTATCGGAGCGATCTGGTCGTGCTTTCCCCATGGAAATGACCTTGCTCGAAGGTGGCGATGCTAATGCCAACTTTGCCAAGGCATGTGCTTCTGTAGGTCTTGCTGAGAAGCTGCAAGCAGCAATGAACAGTTAATCATTTATGTGTATATGTCAAGCAGCAGCAGCAGCATTGAAACAACAGCAACAAGACGAAGCACACACCATGCCTTAATTGCAATTGGTGGAGATTCACACTTCGTATACTCACACACGCAGCACATATGGACGCACCCACACAACTCACAGTGTCATAGAGATCACTTCCGTTTTAAAAAAGTAACAGCAGATTTTAGTAGAAATCACAGTACCAATCGGGAAAGTATGTGTTCTTGTGTCGAATTGGTCGAATGTCGCTTCAGCATCATATTAACTATCTAAGATAGCCTACTGCCGTCCTCCGTGTGTGTGTTCGTAGTATTTTGTCTTGGTGTGTAGCTGGTGGGTTGTGGTGTGAAGCGGGTCGAACTGATCGAGTAATAGACTCGATTCGTTCGA
>CAKOGP040001324.1:0-22207 GCA_933822405.4 Cylindrotheca closterium | reverse complement strand
ACAATAACACCTCTACTGGGACAATAAGTCTCGATCTCCTTTACATTTACAAACATGGGTTACGGTGTCATGCCATATGCAGTCAAATTGGACGCCCTGAGAAGTATGGCTGGATCCAAAGATGCCGGCTTTATGAATTCTGTCCGATTGCGAGTCGAGGACGATGACGAAGATGATGCAAAGACAGCCGCCGAGTGCAACCGACAACTAATCATGGGTTTGGCCGAAGGAGAATCCTACGAATCATCTTGTAGTCACAAGTACTACTATGTATTGGAATGCTGGTGCGATGCTTTTGGCCACTTCTTAACAAATTGGAACCATTCGCCCATGAGATACAGTTGGTTTGACACCATTCAGGAGAAAGTCAAGGAATCCGGTTTCAAGGTAACCCTGCCCGGAGATTTGATTTACAGATACGACATATTGAAAGGGCTTCCGACACCAGCTGACTTTCCTTGTGTTGGAACTCTCGAATTGGCAAAGATGCCAAAGATTTCAAGCATTTTGAAGAACAATATTGCCAAGGTCAAGGATAGCAATGTGCAAGATGCCTTGAAAGAGTATCACGGTTGGTTAGAACATTGTATTGAAGCCAAGACGGATCTTGTTCTCTGCTATTATTGAAAATTTGATCGATAACGGGATCCAATGAATGACACGCAAGTAGGTCAGAAGCCGAACAACGCTAAAGAATTGAAAAGATTCTACTCTGTGTAATAGCGACTTATTGCCGTCAAATGCAAATAGTATTCGCTTCCATCACAGCCGAAAACGCGGTAAATGCACCAACATGAGCTGCCAAGCACGCACATGAGCTGCCAAGCATTTTCGAGCTGTACATGCACCCTTAGCCGCTTTCAGTATATTTGAGTTTCGTAGTTTGCTATTATATATTTTAATAACAAAAGTTGACATAATATTTCTCGTTTTGAATCACTCAAATTTTCGCACTACGTTGGGGGGAGATCTTAAGAGTATATATACTGTAGTATTGTAGGATACAATATATTTGAAACAAGGATAAATTTGAAACATGTTTAGCAGTACGTGCGGGAGGTACCATAGTATCGGTAAGTGTACATATATTATGCTATGGAGCTGGTCCAGTACCTACGGCAAACGAGTATACCGGTAGGCACGTGTCGATCATGTCCAAACGCTATATTTCGACCAATGGCGTCGCCCAAGAATTTTTCCCGCGCCCTCACCAAGTTGATTGATTCGTAAAAACAACAATTAACCGATATGGAGAGCGTTCTCATCACATATCCAACACATATAGTTGCTCATCATCCATCATCCATCATCCAACGCATTCAGAGTATCACATGCATATATGCGAGCCTCTACAATTGCTGCTACATTTATTGTGGCTGTGATTTCCGCAAAAGCACAGCGTGTCTATGTAGATGACTATGAGAAAAGACACACTGTATCCGGAAAACCTAAGATTGTCACGTTTGCTCATACAGCAGTATCATTGTTTGATTATGGTATGTCTATCTATCACCCAAATCCTACAACCATCTTTTTATGCTCTCATGCTCTCATTATTCACCGTCGTTTCGTCTTCAGGCCTTACAACCGACCAACTGATAGGAACCTATGGCGAATACGTCATCGAGAAATCTGATACTGATTTCAATTCACCTGAACAGACTTATTCTATATTCTACATTTCATGTCAAACATGTGATGTTGTTTGTACTTGGTAATACACGTGTACCGGCGTACGTATGTACCAGTGAGAAAGCAGTGAGACTGAAAGATCGGTCTTTATGTGAGTCACTTGTTGGCAACGTTGAAATGGAGTACCGGCAAGGGTACCGGTATCGATTTGTCACTTGTATCTTCGCAGTCACGAACAGTGTTTCAGTCTCGTCTAAGTACGAAAGACGAGGGGCATATATGTCCATCCGCCGCGCGTCGATCATCAACAAATCATCGCACAGGCAAATAATTATAGCACATACGCATATTGTGTGCTTTGTCTCTTTCTTCTGCTTTGAAAATGACGGGTCCTGTATTTCCTCACCGTGACACTCGGAGAACTGTCTGAAACCTAAAGTGCCGAAAGTTTCACTCTCCGTTGGGAAAGCTAGGCTTCGGAGATTTCCAAATGGAAGGAGTGTTACGGTGAATGGGAATAACCTATATACATACCTCACCGTCATGAATGCGAATGAATGGATCTCGGACGATTGGTTTTACGGCAACGCCAATTGAGGTAAACCGGAGAAGGATCCAGGGAAGTCAAGACTTTCTCACTTCAGCTCCACTGTTTTGTTTCCAACCGATGTCGTCGAACAGTGAGATCGTGAGTGGAGTGTCTCAAATCAAAGCGGTAGGAGAATGCTTTCTTTCTCCGACAGTTGACTAGAGCCACTGAATGGAACAAGCTTCGACAAGATGCAACAGGAACATATTGCTCACAAATCGAGGCAGTTTCGATTCCGATAAGGGAAACTTGATAGCATCGCTCTACGTCTGCAATTTCAAACAAGACAAGATTCAATCAACCATGAAACGAATTTCAGCGATATGGCTTACTGCACCTTTTCTCATGACAAATGCGGACCCGGGTATGATTCAAGGGCACCGTCGACTTCGTCGTCATGCTCATGCTCATGCTCATTCAGTCCATATACCAACTTATTCCATAGATGAGGTAAGCTGCAAGCACTTGCTCCATTGATTATGTCTTTTACTTTTTTATATTCATCCCTTCTTCATATGATGATTGATTCATAACAATATTGATCCTCGCCTACAGGCCGAGGAGTTTGTGGTCCGTACGCTTCACAGTCAGGGATTTTCCATCGCACATTCTCCAGAACCAACAACCCCCAGTGGCAGCAATGATACACCATCCCAACAGCCAACCAGAGTCGTTGGTTCCAATGATCATGACTCAAGCGGCAGCAATGACATGCCATCCCAACAGCCAACAAGCGGTTTGGACGCATAGTTGCTTTCTTTTTTCGCATCCATGACGACAGGATGTCCACTATAACTCGTACCACTATAGGTGATGACTGCGAGCATGATGGAACACCAACATGGAACCCTCTGCTGGTTAACTTTACAAGTGAACAGCCACGAATTTCGTCGTAACCTAGATCTGTCCATTTTCACATCTCATCGTCAGTTTCACCAGCAATATACCATATACTTGCAATGATCCAAACTCGAACCGAGTTCCTCCAAGAGACGTTGGAAATTCCTTCGAGAGAGAAGCAAGGCAAATTTGGAATTCGGATATTTCGTCTACGAGAAGCAAAGATCAAACCAATGTATACTCGGCGAATGAATGAATGAAGAATGGTGATATGGAATAAAAATAATAGCTATGTACATTAGTGCTTGTTTTGCGAATGAATGAATGTATACTTCTAGTACATGGCTGATTGTGCAGAGTAGATTCATTGCTGCAGCGCGTGATTGGCATTGGGATTGCCGATGTTGTGATCGTCCTCAAAAACATCCTCGTTCAACATGTCCAGCACTTCATCCAATATTTCAATCATGATGGCTGTTCGATCTTCAGGTGAATCCATCGGCGTGGCTCTTGCACGGTGGGTAAAGAACATGGAGTCGGAAGTTGGCATCGTCATGAGCATGGAATCTAGTGATATTGGGCTACTTGGGCGTGATGACAATTGTTTCGAGTTGCTGGATTGAGTCATGATGATGTTGTTTGCGATGATTGTGATATTACTTCCTTGTTTTGAGATTTGTGAGCTGCCATACGGTGGGAGCAACAATTATTATTCCAGTACCGGTAGGTCCCAAGCGAACTTTTGAATAGAAAGAAACGCTTATAGGGTACGGACGAACTTTTACACCAAAGAACATAAATTTGCAAAATGGATTCCGATCGGAATCCAAAAAACGCAATGTCGGTCTCATTTTGTGACGTGATCAGTATCTGATCAGATAAAATAGTGCTGTGCAGTTCTTGACTTTTTGTTAGGTAATTTTGATATTCTCCCGGGGCTACAATGATCCAATATATATGAAAGAAGCAAAAACGACGGGATGTGGCTTAAATTTCGGCAAATACTATCTGATCAGGTTTGTCGAACCGTCCTTCACTGTCTTGTAAAACGTTGCGCTCCTAATATCAACGCGTCTCCATGATTTCGGAGCACGAAGGTTCTTTACTTATTGTTAGTACATGTACCGGTATAATACCACGTATATATATAAACGGAGGAACAATTGGGCTCACGGCTCGCACCCTCTTCTCCATTCTCGTCGAACTAGTACTATTACCCCAGTCATTGTAACCACAGTGTTAATTGATTTTATAGCTATCGTGCACCCACCATCTCCTTTCGGTCAGAAGGTGGTGCGTAAGCAAGGATATAAAAAAGACAAAAGCTATTTTGCAACCATCGCATCAAGAGCCCTTTCCAAAATAAGACGATGCGTGTCCATCAAATAGGGATGAGCCATCATCATGGTTCATACGGCACCTATAGTACAGTATAACTATTCAAAAACAGTCCAACCATGGATTCATCTTACTCGACGCCGTTAACTGACCTTAGATGTAGCAGCTCTCCGCCGCTTCGTCCTCGTCAGCAGCAAAAGAAGGCGCTTCCTGAGATTGTGTTTGCAACGCCGCAGTCGTGCTGCCATACTCTTGTTTCCATGTCCACGATTGGAGATGATGATATCGATTCTATGTTTGAATCTCCTGGAACGACGTTTTCACCAAAAAGCTTCAACAGCGATACAAGGAACAGTAGAGCAAGTGCAAGTAGTGGTGTTGAAACAATTCTCTTACAACAAGTAGACTTGCCAAAGAAGAATGGGAAGAGACACACAAGAAGGACCATTGCTCTTGGGGACGAGGAACGAAATTCCTCCATGCCCATCTTCAAGCCCCAAAGGAGAAAGTCCATGGAATACTCTGCTCCGATGGAATCTGCATTAGACGCTATCTCGTTTGACGTTGTGCCATCAGAGGCGGGTGACAAGATTTTGGTGGATGGAGGTTATGAGAGTGACGCTCCAGAGAATTGTGATGAGGCTTCCACCGTTTCCATACCGTCTGCAAGTGCGAAATGGTCTTCTCCTGTGACTACCGAGAGCCTGAAGAAACCAATGCGAAAGTCGAGCATTGGTTACAATCGTCCCCGTTCTCCGTATCCATCTTCCGCCCATTCCAGATCCACACACTCGAGAAGCAGGACATGAACGTGAGGATAAAGAATCAACAATACCATTGCAACACTTATTGAAATTGATACTACATGGCTGTTGGTGTGTCCTCGACGATCAGACTACTAATAGTATCGCAGAAAGAAGCAAGTGACCCCTGGCTGGGCTCCCCTTCTTGATAGGTGAGCATGCATATCAATCATGCGCTTAATGATCGTTTTGCGATGCACAAAGACACACAAGACTTATCGTGCAAAGGCGATTCCTCCACTAAAGGATTGATTTAAGGATACAATCCCAAAGAGTATAGATGTGGGTGCTGCGAGAGATGCCATTGAGGACTTTGTTCTCACTCCTTCGAAACACTATAGCAAACTTATTACTTAGTCATTTAGATCTGTAATACTCCCAGTTATACAAGCTATATGTACGAGCTGATGCTCTCTAAGTATAGTTTGTGACATCAGACACAGTATCAATATACTATACGATGTATATACCGATGAGCAACCTGTTGAAATCGAGTTTGGGGGAAGACGATCATTGAAGAACGATGACGTCACTCGCTCGGTATACGTATATACGGTATATCTGCGCACATATTATTTTATACACGCATGGATATATTATATTGCTCTTGTGCTTCTCATGGCTCCTCGTTATTTATGCTCATAGTCCCTCATCATGAACAATAACACCTCTACTGGGACAATAAGTCTCGATCTCCTTTACATTTACAAACATGGGTTACGGTGTCATGCCATATGCAGTCAAATTGGACGCCCTGAGAAGTATGGCTGGATCCAAAGATGCCGGCTTTATGAATTCTGTCCGATTGCGAGTCGAGGACGATGACGAAGATGATGCAAAGACAGCCGCCGAGTGCAACCGACAACTAATCATGGGTTTGGCCGAAGGAGAATCCTACGAATCATCTTGTAGTCACAAGTACTACTATGTATTGGAATGCTGGTGCGATGCTTTTGGCCACTTCTTAACAAATTGGAACCATTCGCCCATGAGATACAGTTGGTTTGACACCATTCAGGAGAAAGTCAAGGAATCCGGTTTCAAGGTAACCCTGCCCGGAGATTTGATTTACAGATACGACATATTGAAAGGGCTTCCGACACCAGCTGACTTTCCTTGTGTTGGAACTCTCGAATTGGCAAAGATGCCAAAGATTTCAAGCATTTTGAAGAACAATATTGCCAAGGTCAAGGATAGCAATGTGCAAGATGCCTTGAAAGAGTATCACGGTTGGTTAGAACATTGTATTGAAGCCAAGACGGATCTTGTTCTCTGCTATTATTGAAAATTTGATCGATAACGGGATCCAATGAATGACACGCAAGTAGGTCAGAAGCCGAACAACGCTAAAGAATTGAAAAGATTCTACTCTGTGTAATAGCGACTTATTGCCGTCAAATGCAAATAGTATTCGCTTCCATCACAGCCGAAAACGCGGTAAATGCACCAACATGAGCTGCCAAGCACGCACATGAGCTGCCAAGCATTTTCGAGCTGTACATGCACCCTTAGCCGCTTTCAGTATATTTGAGTTTCGTAGTTTGCTATTATATATTTTAATAACAAAAGTTGACATAATATTTCTCGTTTTGAATCACTCAAATTTTCGCACTACGTTGGGGGGAGATCTTAAGAGTATATATACTGTAGTATTGTAGGATACAATATATTTGAAACAAGGATAAATTTGAAACATGTTTAGCAGTACGTGCGGGAGGTACCATAGTATCGGTAAGTGTACATATATTATGCTATGGAGCTGGTCCAGTACCTACGGCAAACGAGTATACCGGTAGGCACGTGTCGATCATGTCCAAACGCTATATTTCGACCAATGGCGTCGCCCAAGAATTTTTCCCGCGCCCTCACCAAGTTGATTGATTCGTAAAAACAACAATTAACCGATATGGAGAGCGTTCTCATCACATATCCAACACATATAGTTGCTCATCATCCATCATCCATCATCCAACGCATTCAGAGTATCACATGCATATATGCGAGCCTCTACAATTGCTGCTACATTTATTGTGGCTGTGATTTCCGCAAAAGCACAGCGTGTCTATGTAGATGACTATGAGAAAAGACACACTGTATCCGGAAAACCTAAGATTGTCACGTTTGCTCATACAGCAGTATCATTGTTTGATTATGGTATGTCTATCTATCACCCAAATCCTACAACCATCTTTTTATGCTCTCATGCTCTCATTATTCACCGTCGTTTCGTCTCCAGGCCTTACAACCGACCAACTGATAGGAACCTATGGCGAATACGTCATCGAGAAATCTGATATTGATTTCAATTCACCTGAACAGACTTCCAGCTACACGGGAGATCCAGAGCCAGAAGACCTTGTCAGGCTTCAGACTGTGGCAAACTTGTCGCCAGAATGCGCCCAAAAGCCAGGGTACTGTACTCACTTCAACCTGACAATGCTTCTGGAATTGGATCCTGACTTCTTGATTGTGCATGGCTATGGGGAAAGTCCCTGGGGGTTTCAGAATTTCGCCGAGGTTACCGATGCCTTTCCAAAGGAAAAGATAATATTCAATGATATTGCATTGGAAGGCCAAGGATGCTCGAATCATACAAAGTGCTTTGGAAAGTCCATGATTGACATCGTTGAACAGTATCGGGATTTGGCGGCTTTTTTAGGTTTTGATGAGCCAGCAAGCCTCGAGGAGGATTTGAAAGACCTCTGCGCCGCTGCAGAAGAATTTGTGTACCAGATGGAAATTGCTCACAACAATGGAGTTCGTGCCATGGCTGCAAATCTAGCACGAAGTACCGTCTACTTTGCGAGTCCCAACACCGATGTAAGTACTATCATGTTGTGCCTGAGTGAAAATGGATGAATCCGACAATGGGTCCTTTTGCAAGGCTAATAGTCATTTTGCTTCCTAATTCCAAGATGGTACTGAGAATGTTTGAAGAGCTGGGAATGCCCTTGTTTCATGTTGGTGCTTGCCCAAGCTGTACGCAAACATACTTTTGGGAGTGGGTCGAAGTGGACAAGTATTTCTCAGCGTGTCAAGAAGAGGTCTCTGAAAGTTGCAACAATGAAACGTAAGTCAATGTCGATCAGAGATATACCAGCTTGCGAATCCTGATGGCGCCACCCACCCTGACCCTGCTTGTTCGTGTTGCTTACTACCTGGAATACATGATGATATATACTGCTGTAGGATGTATCCGGTGGATGTGTGGATATATGATCATCGTGTTCGTGCCTCGATTTGGAGCGATGAATTTGCAGTCCAGTTTCCGGATAAGGCCCTACTTGCCAAGCAATATGCGGAATGGCCATTGGGTGGGCGCAAGATTACACCTCGCCACGCAATCGAAATTCTCGAGTCTGTGGGTCCCGTATTGGCCAGTGCTACAAGATTGCATCCGCCGACGGCTTGTATCCCAGATCTCGATGTTTCTTCCAACATCTTTCGTCGGTCGGGCGCTGATCCAAGCAGAGGTGCTGGCGCAGGTCGGTACGCATGCTTCAGTCGCGAGTTTCACAACCAAAAATACTTTCAAACGTGCTGGCCACCTATAACGCCTTTGTCTCCCCCAGATCTGGACGATGGGAAAGCTACTGGAGAAGATAGGAGTGGAACAACTCATTCTATCAGAAGTTTTCTGGGAATACTAGTAGCATGTTGGTTCGGGGTCATGCTGACGTAATGGTATTGTAGCAGTCGTTATTGCGACGACCTTCTTGGAGATACAACGGGGAATTCGGAATCGGGGATGTGCTCGGCAACGACGCGGGGGCACCATATTGAATGTATAGTACTGTAATGCTTAGAGCAAAGTATTTTTATGGTATTCAAATATGAAATAGATTGGACGTAGCACACTGCGGGGGTATTCGGTGGGTAGGTAAACTGACGACTATTACACTCGGGACTAAAGTAGTCGAATATTATATATATCCGCAGCATTTTTCAGTCAGATCGTGTCCGTTCACCATAAAAATAATAATGACTGTAATGATAAAATAACACATCGCACCCATAATGCGATCTTTCATCATTTTGCGCAAGAGTGAGAGAGATATCAGATAACAATGAAATTGAGTCTCCCACTATTCCTACCTTTGGCTCTTTTCGTCTCCAGTGGTGCTGATGGTACCGTAGAAGTGAGTCAGAAGAAGGTTGTTGCTAACAATCAGAATAAGGTTGTCGCTGCATCATCATCCTCAAATTCATCGTTTCCAGCCATGAACGACACGACTTGCTTGGAAGACTGCTCGCCTCGCATTATTGCCGAGCTCTATCACGCATGGAATGAAGACACAAAGACGCTAGAGGACCCGCCCTTTTCTCCGATTCTATACTGGCGTGACAAGAACAGGGATAACCCAATTTCTTATTTGGAATCCACAGACCCCCCGTATGACTCCTGGACCTGTGCAAAAGTGGACGACCTTTGGAATGATGATACATGCCGCAGTCTAGCTTGGTATATGGAAAATTGTCAGCTGTCAGAATCCAAACCCATGTCTGGCTTTCCCATATACACCGACGGAGCGGAGATGATGGACGCTTTAATCTGGCGTCGCCAATCTTGCTCAGATATCATGGGCCCGAACGCAACCATATTGGAAGAGGATCTTCCATTTCTAGATGGCAGGGTAAACGGGACCGTATATTTCAACGAATATCCAACGATTCTGTTCCCGGATCCCACCGGCGGAGACTCATGTTGGAGGATTTTTTGTGGTTTCTCACAGTCTACGGCCAACGATTATCAACCTTGCCTCGAAGACGCACAGCTGGGACTCGTCGAGGTTTCCTTAGATACATTTGTAGAGATCAAGGATGTCTATTGTGAGTAATGTTAACGATGGAATGAGTAAAGCACCTTCGGGCCTTGTTTGTTCTTGGCTATAACAGAGCGAGGACTGCCGCGACTTTTGGGCTGAGGAGCTAGTTCGCCAACTTCGATCAGGGAAGTAGCAACAGCGAGAGAAGACTTTGCAGCATAATTTAGGGTTGATAAAAGAATTACTTTTTCGCTGATAGTATCCTACTTGTTCTTATTTTCCAATGAGTACTTATTTTAATACGTAGAGGCCCGACTAAAATTGGGAAAGTCATCATCACGCACTTGAACTATATACCGGTATTTTACCGGTATAATAAAATTATACAATATACCGCGCGGTACTGTCACGCGCATACATACAGTCATCATCATCATCATCTATCATATCGCATATCAATAATAATCATCCTCACGCACATCTCATCGTCAATCGTGATCATCAACCCGCATCGCATTACATATCACAAACAATACTGTAATATCCGATGCATATAGTTCGTGAAAGTGGCAGCTATTTGTCTACAGGAGGCCTCGACAGTTCGCCGCCTTATTCAATCTTATATTAGCAATAAAAGGTCCGTGAAGCAAGATGAAGATGATGCTGTCCCAAAAGCAGGCCATATTAGGTTTGTTGGGACTGGCATTCACAATGCGACTTCCCATGATGCTTTTGAAGCAAGATTTCTGGCGAGAAGACTTTAATCTTTCACCTGTGACTTTCTCGAACGAAGCCAATATTACTTCTGATGATGACACTGCAGGGACAAACAGCAGTATTTTTAAAAGTCAAGTTCTCGAGGAACAAGAGACGATTGCCCCAGGATTGTCTCATTACTCAACAAAGGCATCACAGGAATCATTCAACATGACAAAAGTCTGGGATTCATCTATCATGATCACATCCAATTTGATTCCAACACATCCAAATATTGATATGCTCAAGGATACGATCTATTCCTTTTACCAGTTCTTAAAAGACATCCCTCTGGATACTCCCATCTACGTGGTGGTAGATGGTCTCCCGGAGAAGAAGCTGACGGACGACAATCGGATCCGGGAAAAGCAATACATTGAAGCTGTCCGAAGTGGCGACTTCAGTCCCTTTACCAATGTAATAGTGTCGCCCATGGGAGTACATCGAAATCTTGCTGGCAGTGTCAAGTACACTCTGGAGAACTACATCCAGACTGAATTCTTGTACATTATCCAACACGATCTACCATTCTCCAATGAGGTGGATCACTGGAGGCTGCTCAAGACTATGCGGGAACATCCCGATGTTCTATATAATGTTAGATTTCGGTACAATAACAAGAAGAACACGAGGGACAGCCAATGTCGATCCTATAAGAACATGTCGGACTTCCCTGCAAAAGATTTCAATGGATTGGATTTCTTTTCCGTCAAGGCATGGAGTGACAACAATCACTTGACAACAAAGAAGTATTACACCTTTCTCCTGAGCAAGATGAAGCATCATCGAAGGGCAATGGAAACGGTTCTGGGGTGGAAGGCTCGATGGAATTGCACGTATTTGGGCCAGCAGATCTACGGACGTCGTGATGATGGTCAGACGCATATCTGTCACTTGAATGGACGAGTTTCGCAAAGTTACAATGATGAAAACAAAACGGACATGACGGGGTGGGAAAGAAAGGCAATGTGGTGTCGCAATCAAGTCTATGGTGGAATGAATGGAACTAATCATGGACCGTAGTGACACGGGAATTCAGATCTCGAATGAATCAATCAATCATTTGGGGTCGAATGACCGCTGTACCAATCTGAATAGTAGGTACCGCCGCCTATACACCATCGAGAGCAACGCACATTTGAGCTAAAATGAAATATACCCCAACCCTTTCTACCAGACGGAACAATAAATCTATTAGCGAAGCTACAGTACTCCGTCAGAAGGAGTGGGTTGAAACGGATTGATCGATTGGAGCATTGCACTAGAAAACTGTCGACTGACTCTTATCATTCGTCAGTGTACCGTTTCTCGTCTCACTGAATAAATGACAATGCTTTGCAAAAGGCTGTTGCTCGGACCGTGTCATGAAATGTCATATCAAGCAGACTACCGAGTTGCTGAGTGGCAATGCTTCGCAATGATGAATGAATGTTATACAAACTACCACAGCAGAATTTTAAAATAGGGCAAATGAGATATATTTTGAAAACGAATTTTATAAATAGGTGTATCATTATTCCTACAAACATATGCACTTATCCAAATTGAATGCTGGATCGCTGTACGGGTGAGCCACCGCTCTCTTCGGAAGCTGGTTTCAACATTTCTGTGAAATCCTTGGTTGTCATGAAGGAGGAAGACTTTGCATCCATTTTCTTGGCCATGTCCTTGAAATCAATGGACGAGAATGGTGTCTGGAGTGGCGCACCCTTCTTTTCCAAGGCTCCGATCATGTCATCAATCGAATCATGCTCGGCTGTGAGCTGTTCAACTTGGGCTGGGGTCATATTGAGAGTTGGGCGATTGGTCATGTTATCGCCTTTGATGGCTTTGCGAACTCGGGTCTTTTGGATCTCATTCAACTTTAGTTGGAAATAATGCTCTAGCATATCACAGACGTCGTCGCCTTTCATGTAGCCAAGCATGAGCTTCTTGTCAATTCGCCCAGGTCGAATAAGGGCAGGATCCAGCTTTTCTGGATGATTGGATGTCATGATTAGAATTCGGCCTGGCGTATCCACAACACCATCAAGGACATTGAGCAATCCAGAAAGATTAAGAGGATCTTTCACCATGGAAAATCCACCGCCGAAACCTCCCAAGCCGCCTAATCCACCAAGGCCACCGAACTTGCCTTTCTTTCCACCACCAAAGCCTCCTCCACCAACACCACCGAGGCTATCATCATCCTTGCCTCCAAACGCAAGACCTCCTCCTCCCATTCCTCCGAATCCACCCATCATGCCTCCACCCATTCCACCCATGCCGCCCATGCCGCCAAGGCCTGGCCCTTCATAGTCCATCATCGACATCGGGTTCTTCACGTCCATTTCGACATTGTCTCCTGTTTTGCTGACTGTAACATCTCTAGATATCATGTTGGGCCGAGTTGTGACAGTTGTCCTTTGGTCCGAGAGCTCTGGAGATAGTCCAAGCAATTCGTTTTCAAAGTCCTTATCAACAGCAGCTCCCATGTCAAGCATCTTCATCATCGCTTTGGCATGGAAGCAAAGATATTCATCAAGCGACTCGCAGTCTTTCATCATTCCCTTTCCTACTTCAATGGCTCCTTCCGAAATCTTCTTGATTGTATTGGACTCGACTGTTCCCATGGCAGCGTCCATGGGATCGGCACAAGCTTCTTGGTGGCCAACGAGGGTCATTCCAGGTACTGCTGTCATACGCTTGGCAAGCGACTGCATGGTCCCGGATGACAGTGCTTCTTTTTTTAGACGCGGAGACTTCTCCATCAGCTTTTCTACCAAACTCTTGCATTCGTCATTGTTCGACTCCACCAGCATTTGCCACATACATTTTGGAGATGGAAGTTCCACATGTTGCGTTTGGGTGACTTCCGCTGTTTTCTTACCATCGCGACGTTGCACAACCTTCGAAGCTGCATCGATATCTTCCATGACAAAGATGACATCTTTGAAGCGAAGCTCTTGCGGATAGTATTGGCCTTCTACGTCGTATTCGCCACCAAAGAAGAGCTGAGTCAACTCTTCATTTGTCTTGATACGAGCCAAAGGAATATTGATAATGTGCCTCCCCGTATATTCCGCAACCGCTGTTAGAGGTCAGAAGATAATAATAACACATGAGAAAGGTGGGCGAGACAAATAGTAGACAATATGAATAGAATAGATGGCTTACCCTTGATGAGCGAGGTTTTTCCAGTTCCCGGAGGCTGCAAACGAGTTCATTGGTGAGGCATTTGAAAAATCACCGCCGATCAAAATCGCCAATCCAGAAATAGCTTACCCCATGAAGCAAAATTCCTAGCTTTTGCGGATAACCTTTGATCGCATATTTGCCAGTTTTATCCAAGAAATGTCTAAAGAGTTTCACAATTGTCTGCTTTTCTTGGAAGAAGAGGGAGTCAAACGTTTTTTCGTCACTTAATTCATACTTCTTGAAAGTATGTTTCTTCTCTTCATCCCCCGGGGAGGAAGAGGTTTTCTTCATGTCAAACATGTAACGCGTACTGTCCTTTTCGGAATCCTTGATCTGCTTGATGTACCACACGTAGGCTTCCTCGATAAAGGCATCCATTGCATTCTCGCCCAAGGATCGGATGGAATACGACTTTTCGCGGCGTTGTCGGAGAATCTTCTTCTTCTTTCGATTATTATCCTCATCATCGTTCCCTTCGTCGTCTTCCTCACTCTGTTCTTCATTTTCACCAAACATGAACTCGACTTCATACAGTCCATCTTCTGGAATTGGGACCTTAGTGCCGTCATCTTTTCGCAAGAATGTGAGCTTCTCGAAAGGTTCGTCCTCTGCAAGCTTTTCCAATTTGATATTTGGATCCTCGCTGGGGTATTTCCGTCCCACACTGCAGATAGGTTATGACAAGATTCAAACGCAGCATCGTCAGTTCGCACTTTCAGTAGATCATCGTCACACAAATCAACGCCCAATACGAAACGAAACAAGAACTTACACATGCCAATGCCCTTTGAATGGTTTCTTCACAATTGCATATCGCGACAAAGTTCGGGCGTAACTGTAGTCCCCGTCTTCGAATTCACCAACATCATAGTAACTCTGTTTCGAGCTACCTCCTCCTGTCAAAGTAATGTTGGCTTCTTTCAGATCCACAGACTGAAGGTGATGCAAGTACATGGTGATGGCTTTGATCAAAACTTCATTGTGAGAGTCGACGTCCACAGGTTCGAATTCATCATATCGGTCCTTTTCGACCGTGTGAGAGATGATACGTTCATGGTAGTCTGATTCGTAATCTTCTTCCTTGTTATACCACGCCCAGAATTTCTCAGACAGCTCTTTTGCCTTGGCGGCACTGAAAAAGGAAAATAAAGTCCTTATGACGACTGGAATGCACATGGCAATGATCATATCCATGAACATATCTCCAGTCCTCATTGCGTTGACGATTCCCATGGAATGGATGCCGTCCATGTTGAAAGTTTCTTCTGCCATAATGACGATTCAGATGTTTTCTGCTTGGTTTTTGTTTTGTGATTAATAAGCAGGAGATCCAATAATAGATGCACGTATGATGCGGGTTTCGACCCTGACGGTGGGTTTGGGGCACGGAAGATGAAGTCGTTTCGTTGATGATGTGATTGTATCTTTTTCGTTGATGATTTTCATTTGATAAATATGAATATACGGTATACATAGTAGCTTCCGTATGTTATGACTGAAAAATGACCACATGTCTGACGGTCTGGCCGACAGTACGAAAAGATACAAAAATAGAGATGCGGTAATGATCATGATAACAACGAGTGATTCATTCATTCATTCTTCGACCATCAATGATATCAATGATGCAGGCTAACCATCATCTCATACTGTACAGTACGGCATGCGAAGTACATTGCGCTATATCCAAACAGAAACAATGCCTTTGCACCAAAAGGGCTAAATGAAAATATTACCTCGATTGATAGTAAAAATAATACGCTTTGTTGCCTCTCCAAAATGTTGAGATCAATAACTAACACGCCTCACGATGACTATCTACCATAAACGTCGTCAACTGAAAGCAAGCTGTCGATGGAATAATGCATTCGAAGATCCTATGACATTGAAGAGAATTGTGATGGAGCAAGGTTGGAAATTGATGTCGCACACATTCGTGGAATGGGATAGGAAGATGACACACCGACCTGATGGATATTGAATGAATGGAATGAAGTCAAGACCGCAACTATATAGTGACGAAATATTTGGACCCTTCATTTCAACGCAATCAGCTGAATAATGGTGACATAAAATTTTGCCTGCACGAAGAGCCGGGACAATTCTTGGTTATGACCGGAGCTCGTACAGTGCCAGAAGTATCATACATCATGTCTACAAGAAAGAACCAAGAATGCTTTGATCAGATACAGTAGGAAGCCGCGGTACATTTTCAAGTGAGAGAGGATACAAGTTCTCGGGATGAGATAGTGAACAGTTCTCTGAATAGAAGGGCACATTCATTCGACCAGCCGCCAGCCACCGAAAGCAGTATTACACGAAGCATATCATAGAGATTCATAATCTAAATTAGCCACAATTCAAGAAAACTATAACTTTAAAAAATTTCCTCGTGCGGACTTTGACGATCCTATCTACCGGTAGCAGTTATCTCCCTCTATTCATTCACCAGCTCAAGCTACAGTAGAACGTAATTGGAGTATCGAAGTCGTGCTATTCATTCATTCATTCACAAAACAAAGATTTCCATCGGCAGCAGCTTCCTGTCGGAGAGGAATACAAATGCGCGCCATCCGTTCACATGAATCCGTTCAACGAGAATGGGCGGTTCAGACAGGCGATGCTGGAAACGAAATTTTGAATCCCCTAGGTATCAAATTCCATTATGGCTGGCATCAGCATGCAAATGCTATGATATCGATATAAATGTGCATGCGGTCTGCGGTGCCGCTACCTCAACAACACGGAGTCTCATCTCTAATGGCGGGATTATAAAGTTTTGAGCAGCGACTAGATGCAATATGTTCGCGCTGCGGAGGCAACATTTAGAGTTTTGTCAAAGTCCTTGTCAACTGTGGTTGGCGTTAAATATTTCGAATTTTGTAGAAACACTCCAATAATTTTTTTCCAAAATTTTAAATCCGTTAGAAGAGCCGCCGGCTTCCAAAGTATACGTTGAAAACGATTGAAACGATGTGCGGCTAAATCCGTTAAATAGGAACAGAACCAACAATTTTCGAATCAAATTGGCCGGCGATAAAGGCAGACGTTGAAATCGTTTGAATCCATAGTGTGAGGTGCTGCGCGTCTAATTTAACTAGCGCCGCGTGTTCGTGTGACTGCTGCAAAGCTGGCGTTGCTGGCATTGGAGCACAAAGTCGCGAAGGAAGCGAACCTCACTAATTATTTTTTGAATTTTGCGCGCGCATTGAAAAAATTCACCGGTACAATACCGAGCAAGCAGTGCATTCAAGATTGGTACGATTGACTACCTCGTTCCGTTAATCGTACACTCCCCGTACAAGTACCGGTAAAAAACTCTCTTCTTTCAAACAGAAAAAGATTTTGACGTTTCTCACAAAAACAGATCTTTACAATTTTTGATTAAGGTACGAATGTTTTGACGAGTTGATGAATTGTTGAATTGATGGGTGTGTAATGAAATGAAATGAAATGAAAAGAACAGGCATCTCACACTATACTCTTGCCTATCTATCGCAGCAACATGAAGTCCTACCTTTCGCTTTTCTTGGCCCTTGTCTTCAGCGCTGCTGTCTCCGCTTACGAGACCAGTGATTTCACTGAGCAAGTGACTCTCATCGAAGAGCATGACCAAAACGAACGTCACCTTTGCTCTCCATCTGTTCGCCCAATCAAGTCTAACTTCGGAGTCGGCGAACAAATCGTTGCCATCGTCACCGTCTGCGGAGGAGGCGTCGAATGGATGGGAATGTACTCCCCATCCGCCGGTGTCTTTGACAACGCTGTCAACTGGCAATATACCTGTGGAGGACAAACCTGCGCCGTTCCCATGATGGCTAACACTTACGCCTATGGATTCGGACCTTGGTCTGGTATGTGGCCACTCGGTGGAACCTACAAATTCCAATACCACTCCACTGCCGGATCTGTCAGTTCTGCAACATTCACAGTTGGAGGAAATAGTGGAAATGCCGTCCCACCAGCAACAGGATCTAGAGCCCCACGATACCTTCGTGCTCCTGAGGAGGAAGTTGACTTCGCTCCTTTGAACTAAGTCAAAGGTACTGCCTCTCTTCATGGTTGTAGCGTCCGAATGATACGAAACTGTCGAAGTTCCTGCTTTGTAGACGTTTTCATTTATTCTATATCATTGCTTCCTTCGCTACTATATTTTTTGTAGCTTATAGGCGAATAAAATGTAACATGTTATTTGCTATCGCACCAACTCTTTAAAAAATCGGTTTGGTTTCTCCTCGCTGGAATGAATCAGACACCAATTTTCGTTTCGAGTTCATTTCCCACAACTCATGTACAAATTTAAAATGCATACTACAATGGTGGAACGATGATAGAAGATACTGTACCATACTGGACTCTGCAGAGTCCAACACTCATTCCGACTACGTCCCCTGAAAAGATGGACGAATTGGCAAGGGACGAATATCTGTCAATCATGCTATGGTGCTTCTACATGTGACACAACCCACCAGAGCCATAGCTATAGTTACTGTACATATTTCCAGCGAGAGAGCGATTGGTCCACTTATGATAATGCAAAATATATTATAAAATACATTGCTACAGTATTCGAAACATCTTCAGCTTTCTCTTGCGTTAGATATTGACACGCATGCAATTCATTAGAATACATACCAGTATTTGATTCCAAATCATCGGCCCCGGATCCTATATCTCCGCCCTACCGTCTCCAACGATCATTTTGCACACAATACACAGCTAGTCTACTTCATTCATTCAATTTGCAACATCGGATTTCCATCGAGATTCAACCTTCTCCTTACACATCAATCGCCCGAGGCAACGAGTCGGTGCTCATGAGAGAAAAAGATGTCATGACAGAAGAAACCACGCCGTCTGCGCCCCCACGACTTGGTCTTCCTCCTTTCTTGGCCTCCCCCACAGGATCCCCATAGGCATTGTAATAATGAGCTCTCCAGTCTTCCCCATCGTTGTAGTCATCCAGCATCGAAACCATACAGCTGACCATGCTGTCTCGTTCCAACTGTGATTTGGCTTGCAAATCCAACGAGCCATTCAAGGTCAGTAGAACTGGATTCTGCCTTCTTCAATGACTCCATATTTTTGCCCACATCAATGAATTTGACATCGCCCCATGCACTGTTGTGAACTGGTCCTCGTACGGACAATAGGCTGGATGCGCCTAGGTTGTTTGGAAGCTTTGTCTTGATTTCGGATTGCCAGACTAAGGCTTCATCATTGATGCTGATCCACACCCGTCAAGGTAGACTTTGCAACCCATGCGCCATCATTCGTATACCGACTATTCGCAAGAGTTTCATGGTCTCTAATCGGATTGGAAAGGTAGGAACACATTCCAATGCGGGATGTTTGGGCGATGACATGGAGGATCGTCGTAGATTTATTCTAGAGCTCTTTGGCAGGCGATGATAGTTGGCATACCGTGAAAGCGGATCGTCGTCATCTTCTTCGTCGTCTAATATATCGCCCCTTCTGGTATGGCGAAATAGGTTTCGACCATTATTTTTTGATTTGCTTCCCAATAGGCGGTCACTGTATTTCCTGCTGTTTCCGTTTTGTCGCAGCCCCGTTGATTGTCCAATGATGGAATATGATTCTCTCTTGCGTATTTGTCGCCGACGAAGAAGCAAATAGACAAATAATATGCCAAGGACAATGGTTGGTACGACTGCCGCAATTCCAATATGGTTAGACGACGAAATTGCTGAGTAAGGTTGTTGGAATGCTTGCGTCGATGTTGATTCCGTTGCAACTGTACTAGCTCTAGACAAAGGGCCTCCATTTGCATCATCTTCAATGCCATTGAATAATCCATTGTTGGTATTGTATGATGGTGCGTATTGGTACCGGTAGACAGAATTTGGATGTAAATTTGCATCGACCGACCGAGCATCGAATGCGTTGCCATAAGCAGTCATTGAGTACACAGCTTTTTCCGCCTCCTCTTTTCTGTGATCGGCTGAAGCGGATCAAGTGAAGCTTGGTTGATTGATATGGAAACAGCGATGAAATCAGAAATGTGCAACGAGAGTGATTCAGAACTTCAGAAATTTCAGGCCATATATAATTTTCATGATCAATTCTGTGAATGCTTTGACGGTGGATGTGAGAGTTTCCTTTCCTTTCCAAATGTGCTATTGTAGGTAAATCGGTGCAATAAGTACGGTACGTTCAGCCAACGATAAAGCTTCAGCAGAGGTGCAATGATGCGTTGAAACTATAATAAGATCGAGATCATCATAAAATCTTCAAAACAAACAACGATTTCAATCAAGGACGGCGCGCGTGGACGCAGGCCCAACTGCGTCCGTGCTTCATGAGCATAAGAATCTTACGGTATGTATCGTTCGTGAACATAAACGGTACCAGGTACCAGGGTACTACCGGTAAACGGTGTGCGTGAACATTTGCTCCACCTCGGCAACAGTGGCAACAGTGCGGTGCTGTGGGTTCTTGTTTTTATGGTGGTGGGGTCTTTAGTGAACTTTTAGCCAATGAGAGTTAGTTGATTCACTAAAAATGAGTCTATTATTAGTGGTATGAGCCAATCACAGCTCTCTATCACTAATGATAGATTCGACTAACTCTCTTCCACACTAGATTAGTACTCTCCAGATTTCAAATGATGTTAGGGGGATGTTACGTCCAAGCTCCATATGGCCCTAGCAGTTTCTCTTTGTCTTGTTAAACAACTAAAGACCTTATCTTAAGGACCAACCTTAGCCCTCGATCATGATGAAGCGCTTTAGATCCCCTAGGATGACTTTGAGCTGCCCTGAAGAATGGAGTGATAGGTTGGCAACTGAAATTGGCTGGTACTACATGAGGTAATAGATAGATCAAACAATAGAAACTGACTTTTCAATCTTACAGATAGAGCACTACTATGTATTGTCAAATATCATTCAGACTTCTCTGATGGCAGGTTGAAATCAACTGCTGATATTGGTATAGGAAGGTACTAGGTAGGAGTCTCTTCACCCTTGGAATCAAGTCATTGTCTCAAACTGGTGCAAAAAGGTTGATTGAATTGCCATCAGAGTAGAATATACAATACTCAAATCTGAAAGCATCATCTATTACTATACTGTATCAGACTTTCCTAGGAACCATGCACTGTTTCTGTCAATGCTTTCGCCTGTGAATCTTACTCAAAACTGGTTGATTATTGCATGCCTTCAATTGTGGAGCACGTATTTACTCCCTTTGCGGTGAAATAGGCTTTGTAGTGGCCCTTACTCATCTTGCTTGTTCCCAAAATGTTGAGTCCATTGAGGACACCGCCGATTATCTACCGAATCCACTACTGGCTGGTTCTTGCAAGCCTCACATAAGTAAGCATTTCAATAGTATCATAGCAATAGTATCAGCTGCTAGAGTTGAGCAGTATTCGTGCCTTCATTCACCTTGCTTCCAAATAGTTTGTTGTCGGCACCAGATCGGGCTGCCGTCATCACACTGACATCACTTTGTTCTTGCTTCCAATCTTGAAGTATTTGAGACACCAATAATTGCAGTGCGATGAGCCTCCGAGTTTTGATTTAATCTGCAATATGGATTGTTATTGGCTTAGAGGTGCTTGGACATCATTTCAATAATGATGTAGGCGGTTCAGACACATCGATTATCACATCAAACATTCATGGATTGTTACCTTGTTCTAAATCTGTCTAAAACCTGGCTAACGCCAGGATCATAGTGTATGATCTTGCGACGCCATGCGTGAAACCAGCACTGTGTTGTATACCCCCTTCATTGCTGTGACAAACCAACTATGACAACTAAATAAAATTGCATGATTCAATTGGTAAATGCGTGTGATTTGACTACATGGACTACAGTTCCCCGCCATTCCCGGGACGGCCGGGAAAATCAATATTTACTCTCAAGAATTGTATGCTAAATTTCTATTTCCCGGCCGTTCCAGGGATATGCCGCAATTTGTTGTGAATCTGAGCATGCATGCGCGACAGACCAATTTTCTCACTCTTTCTGCAGGGGTAGCAAACCAAAAATCTCCTTTTTTCATAGAATTGAATTGTTGTTTAACGCTTCACGTCCTGGTGATGTTTTGATATTCGGACTTCTATTAAAAAATATCTTCTCTTAAATCATAAATTTGCTGTAAATTTGCTGTAGATTTGCTGTAGTCATTACAGATGTTCCAAAATTGCTGTAAATGATGACTACAACAAATTTACAGCAAAGAAGGGCTTGCGTGCGCGCATTCCAGGCCAGTATGTTGCTACACAAGTTCAAGCGGCCAGGGTAAACGGTTATACAGGAAAGTACGCTTGCGACAA
>CAKOGP040001313.1:0-29303 GCA_933822405.4 Cylindrotheca closterium | reverse complement strand
TGTTGGTGAGTGTAAAAAATAGAGTGACATACAGTTTCAACCAACGTCAAGCGGCGATTGAAGCAATGGAAAAAGTATTTACTGTCGCCAAAATTAAGACTGGAGTATGTATGCTTTTTCTCATTGGACTTGCCGATACATCGGATATATCATCGTCTTTGAGTGATACGTTTTGCCAAGGCAAAATTCTTAGTGTCACAATTGTGGTGCCAACAGAAGATGAGTTTGGAGCAAACAATCTTGCTTTGTGTTCAACGTGTGGGGGTGGAGAAGAGTCTGAGGTTATGGCGTCTCATGCAGACCTTGCGCTGGGAGCACAAGGTAATCGCTTGCTCCGAAGCAAGACAAAAAAGGATGACAAATCCAAATCTCTGTTGAACGGTATATCCGAAGGATACAAAGAAGCTTTTGGTACAAACAGTGGAGCAACGACGGCTACGGACGCAGACAGTACCACATAGTTGAAACAAACTGAGAATACCCCACGTTTTATGATGTTGCAAGTGGCAGAAGGTGGAACAAGCTTGAAGATGCAGTTGTGACTGAGGTTGTTTTTTAAAAAAGGAGAAAATTCTGAGAGCGACAGTAGCAATAAGTGTAATAGAAGCTAAATTACTATTTGGCTTGGAAAATGATTGAAGCTGTATATTTGCCTAGGTGCATTGGAAGGTCAGAATATATGTGAAAGCATGGAAGAGTGATGGTCAGGTAGGAAAGTCCGGACCTCCCAATCGGATTCGGCTGATTCACAATTATGAGGAGCATCGTCACAGCTGCCATAGAGGCAAACTGCCATTCCCTCCTATGTCTACTCGCAAAGAGGATCGATGAAACACTCGTTGTAGCCAACACATTGGTCGTCCCAAAGTTGGAAGTAGTAGTCATGTTCGAACCACCAGGTGTAAAGATGATTTCCGCCCTTGGGTATGTAGCAACGAAAACACCAGGGCGTACCATCAAGGATCATGGAGAGGTCATTGTCGTCCAAGGGGGGCAACAGCGTTGCTAAGTCAGGCTTTGTTTTGATAGAGAGTTGATGGGTTGACGTCATGATGATGACTACATTGAACTCCTTGGTGGATTCGCTGTTCTACATAAAGCAACTGCACTAGGTAAATAAATGAAATGTATTTATATAGAGATTTAAAAAATACGATTACCCACCATAACTGTCTATAGCCACCTTTCCTCATATTTCTTCTTGTGGTCTTGCGGCAAGATTATAGTTGATAAAATAGAATGTGCCCCGGGAAGTTGAAGGATTCGGAAATTAGAACTTTCACTTTCCTGTAGGTATCATTTTATTCCCTTCTGAATCTAATGGGGAGTCGTTATCACTTGAGGCTTTTTCATTGGTGTTAATTCCTGTGTCGCTTGTATTTCCAGATTTGATGGTCCCTCCAATCCGCTGAACAAAGTAAGTTTGCATTTCCCCTTTTCCTTTGGCTGTAATGCCACCCTCTCTTTTAGTCAACCAACTACCTTTGCCAGACGCAATCAGAGCATCTGCAGTGGCCTGTGATACATGAATCCTGCCCTTGACACCATTTGTTTCCATTCGAGCAGCAGTATTCACTGTGAAGAGCAAAGAACAATAGCATTAGGTTACACGCAGATACAACAAAAGCTGCAATATTTGCGAAGATCTTGCAAGTGAAAAAACAACTTACCAGTGTCTCCAAAGAGTTGGAATCGTCCCTTCTCCCCCCTGAGCACTCCGGCTGTTGTTGATCCAGAATGTATTCCGACTCGCATTTTCAAGTCCCTTGTTTCTTCTCCAAGTTTGTCGGCAAGTTCAATGGTCAGTTGGTCCATCTTCACCATACATTCATGAGCAAACTTTACCATGATGGCCGCGTGGTTGGCCTGTGGCTCTGGAATCTGTGGTAAACACAAACGATGAGTTTCATTGTAGAGGCACTGAGTAGACAAAGAAGGCAACAAGAAAATCAACGTACACCTGTCACTGCTAGATAACAATCACCAATCGTTTCCACCTTAAACACTCTGCGTCGAAGAGCGATCTTGTCGAAGCTACCATAAAGTGTCTCCAACAATTCAAAAACTTCAGCTGGCTCCCTGACGCTACTCCAAGAAGTGAAACCCGCCAAGTCGGCAAACATAACAGTCGTCTCATGGAAGAGTTCAGCAATGGGTTTGGAACTTTGGGTAGAAGCAGCTGTACCATTGGCAAAGGCACTAAATGCGTTCTCCTTTTGAACAACTTGCTTTTTCTGCTCTTGCTTCTGTTCTTCGTAGAGCTGTTGCTTGACCTTCTCTGGGAAAAGTGATGACACAATTGCTCCAGAGGCCAAAGCACGCTGCATGACAATCCTTTGTCGACGGGACACAACGCAATCTGGCTCACAAAATCACTGTTTAGGGACTATCTATTATAATGCAAATTGACGTTCTCAATCGCACTGCAAACAAAAAACTCACCATATAGTAAAAAAACAGAAGAAGTGAAAACGAAAATGGCTGCTGCAGCAATCGTAAATATCAACGGACTGCTTGTAACATGATTGTCTTCCATGGTCTTGGAGGGGTAGATGTGAATGCTTCTGGGGCAGAATGTTTCGGACAAGGGGAGTCCCGTATATTGGCTGCTTCTCTTTCGACCTCCTTCTGTAGTTTGATTCTGGCTAGCATCCATGATATCATTCAAAGAAAGGGTCATACCCATGTAGTCATAACTGGAATCGTGCAGGTCGCCTGCCCCAAGATAGATTGGCTTCGATGCGAATATTGGATTTCATCATGAGTGATTCAGTGTGTGTTGCTTGATGTGTATATGTAGGATGTACGCCCTGAGCACTTACCTCGGGTCCATCGAGTTGATATGTAAAAGATGGTCCACAAGTGTCGGAAAAGACAACAACAAGACCCTCAGATCCAATAGGAAGAATATCACTGATCATATCTCTCCAAAAGAATGCAGAGTAGTATAGTCCAACTGGTTTTTCGTCCTTTGCAATATTCAAGCGGAAAGAATCCAGATAATCATACCTAGAAAGAAGCAATCACAGCAAGCGTGAGACAACAAAACAAAGTCCAGAAAGCTTTGATGCTTCCAGAAACACATAGAAGCCATAACGAGAAATACTCACATTGGGATCCAGATGCCACCAATGGGTTCAGTCACATCTACATCGTCACTGACGTATTCGCGCGCCCAATTGACAATGACTCCAGCAATATAAATTGCCAAGTCATCCGCTTGATCGTCGTAGATGTTGTTAGGGGGGGTAATCACGACACGTTGGTTATCTACTGCATCCTTTACAAACGATGCAGTGGAAGGTGCACTCCAAACATCGTGGTTGATCACGCTGATACCGTCCTTCTGATCGGCAACCATAGGATACTGCTGCCAATAGGGGAGATCTGTATCGTGGAACGGAAGAGAAGGAGTGAGTTTGGGGTTCATTTCTGTTGCATGAAAAGTTTCAGAACTTACAGTTATTCATGTATTCCGTCGGCTTTGTCGCGTTGGTGCGCCCTGCACCTTCAAAACCCCACAGTCCGTAGTTGATGGTGTTCTCGAAGTCAGTAGGCTTGTGCCACTCTTCGTCCTTCTCTTGAATCTGCTTGGCTTCTTCCACCCAATCCATGTGTTCAAACGAGTACTTAAGCCAGTCATCATGTTGTTCTGGTTCAACGAAGACGGTGATGGCACAAGTGAACGATTTGGTAAGCTTCAGCACTTTCCCAGCGTTGAGGGCAAAGTCAGGCTTCGTAACAAATGGCCAGCTACTGTTAGCGTCATGCCTCGCAAAAGAAACAATCTGACGGATAAAGGCATCAGTCGTTCCGACAGTTTGGTCCATCGTCTTCCCGAGAGCCTCGACAACCTTTGTTGAGTCACTGTGAAACTTTTCCGTGAATTCCTCCTCCTCGGCTTTAGTCAGGAAGAGATAAACGAATGTCACGATAGCAACAGCAGATGCAACCACGACGAACAGCAACAAGAAACGGAGCCAGAACACCAGTTTGCTTTCTCTGTTGGCAATCTCTTCACGCTTCTGCTGCACAAGACTCGACCCGCCCCCTCCATCACTTTCGGTTCCATCATGACTGGAATCCAGTTCGTGTGTATGCTGCAACTTGTCTTCGACCGCTTGACTCATCTTTTGGGTGATTTGTGCTTTCCTCTCTTAGTCCTTTTATACTTTGTTTCACCTTGAAACAGATGGTCAAAGCGACAACAGAAACGCTTTATATGCCAGTCAAAAAAGACGGGGGAAAAGACAAAATCTTTATCGGCCGAGCCTAAAACTCTCCTTTGGTCGTGTTTCGGAGTTATATACGATCTGGCATTTGATTATTGGAGTTCTATATTATCAGGCATGCGACTTCCGTAACGAATTTTCTCACTTAATGGATTGTTCTCATCGCAATTTCCCTACTGTAAGACATGTTTTATTGCATGCAATCTTGAAGTTCGCTTTAAAGTGACTACCCGGCAACAGTCTTTCAAGTTCTTGATGGGGGTTCTTTTCCGCCGATACCGTGACCTCTCTCAACCACTATCGACGCCCAACGATTAAAAAAGGGCACATATCGGATTAAAAAAGCGACTTCGTATCGATGAAAGCGCATGATCAAAGGCAAGAAGAGGAATCAGAGGAATCAATCCATCAATCGAATCAATCTGTAGTGCGTCGTGTTCCAACCAGTCGGAAATGTGAACAACCAACACACCCGCACGCTCAACCCTTTGAATTTTGGCAATGCTGTTTATGGGTACCGGTACTAACGTAATGACAATACAGTACGAGGGTGTAACGGTATCGGCGGTGCGCGGCCCGCAATTTCTGTTTTTGTTTTCGGTCGTGTTTCGGAGTTATATACGATCTGGCATTTGATTATTGGAGTTCTATATTATCAGGCATGCGACTTCCGTAACGAATTTTCTCACTTAATGGATTGTTCTCATCGCAATTTCCCTACTGTAAGACATGTTTTATTGCATGCAATCTTGAAGTTCGCTTTAAAGTGACTACCCGGCAACAGTCTTTCAAGTTCTTGATGGGGGTTCTTTTCCGCCGATACCGTGACCTCTCTCAACCACTATCGACGCCCAACGATTAAAAAAGGGCACATATCGGATTAAAAAAGCGACTTCGTATCGATGAAAGCGCATGATCAAAGGCAAGAAGAGGAATCAGAGGAATCAATCCATCAATCGAATCAATCTGTAGTGCGTCGTGTTCCAACCAGTCGGAAATGTGAACAACCAACACACCCGCACGCTCAACCCTTTGAATTTTGGCAATGTTTATGGGTACCGGTACTAACGTAATGACAATACAGTACGAGGGTGTAACGGTATCGGCGGTGCGCGGCCCGCAATTTCTGTTTTTGTTTTCGGTATTTTGCGCGGGCGAGATGATAGGTACGAGTATATAAAATATATACAGTACGACGCATCGTTGAAGTGATCCAATAAGATTATTCTGATCATCACAGCGTTGTAGAAACAACAATAAACAACAAACAACAAACACCAAACACCAAACAACACGCATACTGTATACTATATACTGCATACTTCCGGTTGAACAAATAACTCAGCATAAGCAGCAAGAATATGGCAACTTTACATCTACAGCATCTACCTTTTCAAATGGCATTGATGTTGCTTCTGTTGGGATTGTCCTCAACCTTTTTTCAAGGCGCATCAGCGTTTTCGACGTTGCCACAACGACCCTATAAGTTGACAAGGGCGTCCCGACTACCTAAAGAACAAAGCCAGCATCAGAATGCCTTTGCTTCGGCTCGTACTCCTGTCAGAGGGCTCATCATAGGAATGAAATTGCGGCGGCAAAGTCCAATTCTGTACAAATCAAACTACAGTGCAGGAACGACCCCGGAAGGTGAACCATCTACGGCAGAAGTATCATCCTCGTCAACAACAAGCAGCACCAACACCATCGTCAAACCGCCGTTTTCCACGACATTACTCGGGACCATCATCCGGAAAATATTTAGTCCTATTGCGTATTTGCAGCGATGTATCTTTCGAGCTATCACAAAATCGACTGCCGCCTTTCTGACAGCTGTCATCTCCGAACCCGGTTGTAATCAAGCCTTTGCGACTGTTATTATGAGAGGATGTAACATGGTATTGACGTCCAATAAGCTCAAGGAACGTCTCGTAGCAGCCCAAACAACATTATCAGAGACGGAACCATCGTTGGCGAAATTGACTGGTGAAGACTTTTTCAAAGTCCTCGCTCAATTTGTTATTGGATTGATCGATCCGAGTTTTGAATACGCTCCCAAGAAGGAGAACGATGATTAGTCCAGAACGGCATCTATGATACATTCATTCATTCATTCATTCATGGGCCGACAGCTACACTATTCAGCTATCAAGTTGATGTCAATTTTTAATACTATGATAGCCTACTTACTTATTCAGAGTACAAGTACTTGCATGCTACAATGCTTATATTTTGCTTGATTTTTTTCGAATTGCTGCGTTCGACACATGCATGAAGGAGATTGCCATTTGAAGGCTACGACAAATGACAGATATATATAACTTTAGTCATCGGCAGAATATAGAAAATTACTTTCGTAATGTGTTATCAATTAGCGCATCTATTGTAACTCCCTCTGCTGATAGAGGCTGCTTCCATTCTCTAGCTGAGACGATCAAATAAGCGCCAGACTGGATGACATAGAACGACAAGACGACGAGCTTGACGACATTGGTGGTGACCCTGATCCCCCCAAGTAAGTCACCACATAATGCCTTGTCATTCTTCTACAGGAAGAACTTGTACGGCCATGCAGTTGACATGTCGTGTATCTTGTGCTGCGCCTGAATCAGATTGCTGCTGACTTCAAACAAGTCAGCTTTGGTGCAATTCAATTTTGCCTTGAGATCAATGATTTCGCCTTCTTTTTGCTGGACGGTGGATTCTAGAATTTCAATCTCTTCTTCGTGCTGGCTCTTCATAATAACCATGCGACTCTCCACTGATTTCATCTCCATGGTCTTCTCATGAATTGCAAGTTTGTGCTGTTCCTTCATCGAATCGATCGTTCTACTCTTGCTCTCATTCTTGTCATTCAAAATTGCAATTTGGTCCTGCATCATTTCAATCTCGACTTGCTTCTCTTCAATTTCCGTCTTGTGCATGGCCATGAGAAACTCTAAATGTTCATCATCATCATTATTTTGGTTTGTTACTTGCTGCTGGTGTACTGATTTGAAATCCAAGGTGTTGGTGGGTAGTATTAGCAAAGTCGAGTTGTTATCATTGTTGCTGCCAGGAGTAAGAAGTTCGAGGATGTTTTGAGTCCTTGATCCGCTACGAATACTGGAGCTGTCGCCGAAAAGGGATGAAGAGTCTTCCGAATTTGTCCATGTCAATCCAGGTCGAATTTGCGAAGCACCATCATCGTCGTCGTCATCCGCATCAACATCGATGACAATGCTGGTGTCGAGGACTCCTTTCTTCTTCTTCTTCTTCTTGTTGTTGGAGCTAAAAGAAGAAAGTTGCTTGCGTCGAAAGATTTGCAATGTCTTGTTCTTCTTTTTCATCTTGCCAATGGTCTTGAGAGTAGTTCCATCATGGTTCATACTACTGTCAGACGTTGTTGCTTTGAGATTCGGATCATGATGGCCGACGACGACTTGTTGTTCTGGTGTCGTCGTCGTTGTCTTTCGCTTGTTCGATTTGAGAAACAAGGACATCCTGCTCTTGTTGGTGGTTGGCATCGTCTTATATCGTCGTGCAAAAATAAAATAAAAAATGTAGAGTGAAAGGATATGATATCTCGATCCTACTATCCTATCGAAGCCTTTTGGTTCGGCAGGTTTGATTTGATGGGAAAGTGTACAGTAATAGGTTTTGACAGCGTTTTGTGGAAGATTGAGTGAATCGCAAAAAGTTCTCGGAGTTGCACCCGACGACGTCACTTTAACACTATTTCAGCCAATCATGTGTGAGAGAATAATTTTGCTTAAGGAGAATTACCGGCCAAGTACTGGATAAATACCGGCTAAATCCAAACGGCTCTATAACATATCCGTTACTGGTCGAAGCTTGCCGGCGACTTTCCAAGATATCGCTGTAATTTCTGAAGATTTATTTGCTATCCTCCTCGAAGTCTACTACAGTATTTATCTTGATTCACTTTTCTGTTCCGTATGATAGTTAGTTGTATTATATGTTACATTTTGTATAGCTATAGTTTATTCGTCTCCAACTGCATGTAGTGTTTGTCAAACCATTTTTTCTCGTTCGTTCTTGCGACGGCGGCGGACCGCTCCAATAGTATAGTACTAACTCGACACGAGCATCCATTCTTGTTTATTTTGTTCCGAGGAGGAAGGACCCCGCCCATTCAACTCACTCACTCAGATTTGTGCTTCAACATCCACCACGGTACCAGCAGTATCATCGGCAGTGTTAGTTTCTTGGGCGCCAGAAGTATCAGTAGCAATGGCAGTGTTGTTGCTGCTGTTCGTAGTAACTACTTGTTGTTGTTGTTGTTGTTGATGATGATCCTCCGCACCAATAATAAGTGGCAATGATGTGGATGATTCTTGGGCTTTTTTGTCATCTTGTTGCATAAAAGGCAGCAATGTGATTCGACACATGGGACATTGGTTGTTTGTCTGCTTTATTCGTAGAAACCATTGCAAGGCACACTCCTTGTGAAACATGTGGTGGCACTTATGAATGTTGCTGCTGTTGCTGTTGCTGTTGTTGTTGTTCTCGGCAGTCGTAGATGTACCATTGTCATTTGACAATACCAAAGACGACGAGGGCGACGACAATTGTTGTTGTTGTTGTTTGCCCCAACAGACAGTATCGCCTGGTCGATACGAGTCCAAACAAATGCAGCAACAATCCTCTTCCGCTTCCGTAGAAGCAGCAGTGTTCAGCAGTGTGCTACGACAAATCGCCGAAGTGAGCCATAATGGAGCAATGCCATTCATGATGCTACTAGAATTGGTGTTGCTGTCATTGTTGCTGTTGTCGTTGTTGCTGTCATTGTTGTTGTTGCTGTTGTCGTTGTTGTCGTTCTGTCGCAAGTCTTGAATTTGCTCTGGAGTAGTAGTGGGTGCATTGGTGCTGTCGTCGGAATCAGCATCCTTACCGGTACTGTCGGATGGAGCATCTTGAGTGCCGCCATGACGAGAAGTCTCCAGCTTTGGCTCTTGCCCATTCTTCCGATACTGCTGAAAGTCAAAATGATGATCAGTGCCACGTGTGCTACCAGTATCATCAGTAGTATCAGCATCAGCATCAGCATCGGCATCGTCATAGGACGACGAGAGTGTAATGTTGGTCGTGTCCATGTCCGATAACTTTCTCTTGGCGGCATCCTCATTGTCGTCATCACTTGGCGTCAGTGGCAATGTTGTTGTTGAAGTTGTTGTTGTTGAAGTTGACGTTGTTGGCCGTGACGACCTTATTGGCCGCGATGGCACCATGTGAAACTCAAAGTGTTCCATGAAAAGATCGAGCCTTGATTGTTCTTGTACATCCAAGAATTCTTCCAGTGCCAATTCCCGATCCCTGGCTTCCCGTCTCCTCGTAGCCCTCAATTCTGCCATTTCTTGTTCCTGTTTGGCCAATTGTTTCTTGAATCGAATGGAGGCAATTACGAAAAAGAGACAGCCGACGAAGATGAGTAGTATCATGATGGCCAACATGATGGATTGCTTGCTTGAATGGATTGCTGGATTGGATTGCTTGAATGGATTGGATTGGATGAAACACAATAAATGAATGGCCAATGGTCGTGTCAGCTGTTTCGATTAAACCTTCTCTATTCTCCTTCTTTGATGATGATGATGATGTTGATGATGATGTTGATAGGGTTAGATCCAAAAAGACCAGTTCGCAAGGCAACTGTCTAGTAGAGCATTTACCTGATTCTCGCTTTGTACTTGTACTTTTATATTCTGTTGACACCAGGCCCACACGTACGGTACGGCAATGAATGAATGAAAGTGCCAATGATGAGCTTGAAAAAAAAAAGGATTCTTCTTGGGTGCGATTAATATCGATGACGATGACGGATGAGATGATGGATGGATGGATGCATACCGTATATACCGAATACTTGTACTAGGTACCAGGTACTGCATATCTCGCATCTCGCGCATGATTGATTCATTCATTCATCGGTGTCAAAGAATGAATCTTGGGATTCTTTTCAAAGCAAGGCGCGCTTTCCACGATTGTTCGAATTGAAATTCAGAATGGGCATGAAATTATTTTTTATTTTTGTGAAATGAAATTGCAGACCGTTGACGGACATCCAACGGACGGTAAATCGTTCGACTCCTTCGAGCTCAATAGTCATTCCTTCTCTTCAAAACGAAAACCTCTCCTCCAATCAGCACACGTCAGACCATCTGCAATTCGGTGGCAATTTTGATTGGTCGATGGGTCCAAGAACTCGAAACTTGGACGAAGATCGGAATCGAAGGAAAAAAATCATCTGGAAAAAAGAAAAATGGATGTGATGACACGACGACAAAATATAACAAAATAAGATTGAGTAGAATTGAGTCAGCCATTCTTGTCATTGTCATTGTCATTGTCATTGTCAATTGAAAAACCAATCAAATCACAAGACAATCAATACAAGCAATCAAGCACACACAAGCAAACATAAACGCACAAACAAACAATAGAATGAAGATTTCCAACTCTGCAGCTCTCGTTTTGGCTTCTTCGGCCAGCCTTGCCAGCCATTGTGCCTTTGCATTCACTGCCAATAAGAATGCAATTCATCCAACTCTTCCAACTCTTCCAACTTCGTCGTCAGCGCTGCAAATGGCCAAAGAAGCCGGCGCCATTGACGATGGAAAAGCCAAGATTGACGACCTGCAATTGAAGCGCATGAATTATCAATTCAATCGCGGCGTGGGTGGCACGAGTGACAGCAACACGCCGCACGTGAATCCCCTGTCGGACATTCAATCCTACGTCCCCGTGGCCGGGCCTGTCTTGACGCGCAAAAACATTCAAGATTCCACCTGCATTGTCAGTGGCAGTCGCGTCACTCCCGAACTCTTTTACTTATTGAATCACGAAGACTCGGCCTTTGGATTCAACAAGATTGTCTCGCTCAGTCAAGATGTCTCCAAAACCAAGAAGCGATTGTTGACTAGGACTGCCCGATACACTGGATTGCTATCCAAATTGGCCTACGAGGAAGGCACTGTGGTTCCTCCTTCTTCCGTTTTGGAAGAAGCTACCAATTGGATTGCCCTCGTAGATACTCCTGACGAACTCAAGACTCTGATTTCCTCGGCGTCCCAAGTCCAAAACTTGAGCGTTCTATTCTTTTACGCTCCCGAGGCTGAATCTCAATTGGAATCTCTTTCTTCCGAACTCATGACAGCCAATCCCAGTGCTTCTCTCGTCCTTGTTCCTCAAGCGTCGGTCGAAGAAGATCCCAATGAAGATCCATTGGAAGCCGACTTTAAACCAACCCCCATCATGTATTATTACGAACAAGGCAAGGGCGAGGCATTGATTCCAGAAGAAGAAAAAGTAACAAAAACACCCAAAGCAGCCGTCGAGGAAGAAGAAAAGAAAGCTTCCGTCGTGATGGAACCCAAATTGGTGCACGATGCCGAATTTACCTTTGACGAGGCCAATCGCCTGGCCATTGAATGTTTGCAATTGCAAGCCGGTGCGGGCAAGACACTCAAGGTACAATGCATGGAGAAAAAGAGCATGCTAGTCATGATGCAACTCGTCAGACAAGAATCACCTGCCACGCAAAATCTATTTACCAAACTTGTGCTCGGTTTGCGCGAAGCGGGATACGAACGTCCCCAAGAAATTGCCTACATGCTCGACAAGGGCGTCGATCATATGAAGGAAGCCATTACCAACTTTGGTGTGGCCAATCCAGGTGCCGTCAAGGCTATGAAATCAACCGGGTCGGCTTCTACCGCGGATGGGGATGCCATTCAAACCACCAATGCGTGGTGGGAGGATCCGGAATTCCAAAAGTTGGTCAAGGAATCCTCTCTTAAAACTGGAGAACTAGAAGCCGAAACAACAACAAAGTAAAGCGAATGGAATTGAATTGAATTGATTGCGGAATTAATTTGATTGGAAAAGAATCAGTGTGGCTCGATAAAAAGTCATGCAATGACTGCTCTAAGAGCAGTCATATCGATCACGATGAAGATGAAGGAAGGAAGGAAGGAAAGCAGGCAGGAAGCACGCATCATCAACTATCACAAATAGTTTAAAACAAATAGACAAGACTTTTCCAGCACACTTAACCAACTACTGAACTTATTGATTCGGTAATTCTTTGACCATTAGGGGGCGAGACTGTACATTCATTCAATTCAATGATGATTACACCTACCGTATAAATGTTCCCCTTTGTCCGATATAATGATTGAATGTATTATAATAATATTTTAAAATATTATAATTTATAATACGAGATGATATCATGATGATCATAGTAGATACGAAGCGCCCAATCGTTTCAACATGCCCATGTATATATCCTACTATGACACTATATTATTAAAATGCCATTTCATCCCGATCATCCCCATTGTCATCATCTCCCATTCCTTCATTATTATCATCATCATCATGTTTGGTCCCCAAAAGTTTGCGAGAAGAATTGGAAACCTTGGTCAGTCCTGATCGGAATGAGGTTTTCATTACATCCAAATGCAAGGTTCGTATTATCTTCTTCTTGCGGGTCAATGTACTAAACTTGACATGATGCGCAATTTTGTTGATCTTGCCGTCGGAATATCCCAAATTCTTGGCAATCTGGGCTCGTTCTTCCTCCGTGAATTTCATTTCCTTCAATGACAACACAGGTTCTGCTCTATGGTTGCTTTCAAAGTCTTCCACCTGGTAGGATTCTTCTGTTTGAGGTTCCCAACCAATCGTCAAAGGGACGCCTTGTCCCACCGAAGGATTGTCCCCAATCAAGACTGGGTATTCTCGAACATGAATCGACGTGAAGGATAATAGCTTGGTAGTATTATTGGGATCTCGACGACTCGAAGAAATAGAAGAAGAAGAAGAAGAAGTGGTAAAGTATGCATCACCACCACTCGCAACACTGTCGCTCATAATGGTAGAAATCGAAGAGGTGGTGCTTTTCAATATACTCTTTTTGGGTCCTTGTTGCGTATGACGTTGACTCGTCATCCTTACTGCGGACTGTAGGATCATCCTACCATCACCACCACCACCACCACCATCAGGAGGGAGATTGCGTTCCGAAGTGGCGGTTAACAGTGAGGATAGACAGGGTGCGGAAGTTAGTTCTTCTCCGACTGATGGGGTATCATCATCATCATCATCATCATTCACGCGAAGATGGCTACTACTGCCGTCAATGTCGGTACTATCGATGCTGTTTCTTGGAGGAACCTGATTATTAGTCTTTGCTGCTGCTGCTGCTGCTGATGTTGCTGATGCTGATGATGCTGATGATGCTGATGATGATTCCGTTGGTCCTTTCCCTGGAAAGAACGAGGTGACTCGCTTGGCTAATCTTGGCATGCTGTTTAGGGATGGTTGGTAGTTGGTGGCTATGATGATAGTTGATAGACGTTTATATGAGGTGCATGCAAGTAAAAGACGGAAGAGAGAGGGAATGCAATATTACGGCAGCGTTTTTCTCATATATTCCTTCACTGATGCAGCATTTTCAAACACTCACTCAGAAACTTACACTTATGGTTGGTCCCTTTTCGTTAACAATTAGTCACTTTCAACTTATGTCACGTGCTCAAGCTGACTTTTTCAAAATATTTACCATACCGATGTATTAGTACCTATTATTCGTATAAGGTAGATTATTATTGCCCGGAACAAAAACCAGGGCAACATTTTGAGCTGATGATATAGATAACGGTAGCCGGTAGTGGATTAGGTGCCAATCTGTGATGTGATGATGAAGTCGTCGCTTTCTGTATGATAACATTGTGCTCTGGAATGGACACTCACCCTATATCCTTTGATGAGACAACATGAATCTAGGATAGTAGGCAAACAAAATAGAGTTGTTATGAATCACACCAAAGCAGCTGACTAGCGATAATAGTAGCTAGTACTAGCTACAAGGACTTTAACACTGCAATCAAATATCGGTCTTCGACTTATCGCATCATTTTGAAATGCCAATGGCAAGTCCTAGAGTGATTGAAGTAACTCGTGCTGACTTCGAGAATATCCCAAGTCATCCAAGCAGTTCCATGCCTTTCTCATCATGGGTTTGGAGCCAATGGCCAAGAACCGAGGAGGGAGGAGATTCTTTGAGGAAGTTGAGGTAGTGCTCGCTTTTTCATCCGCGCCACTCTCCTTCAATCCCAAGACTTCTTGCAGGATCGTGGCGGAATCCAATCGACCCGAGAATTCATTGGAGGCCAAGGAGGATACCCCATCGTCTTCTCGAGAATACATGTACATGACTCGGAACAACAACTTTTTGTCTCGAGACATCTCATCCAACTCGTTGCGGTAACAGACATCCTCACGATACCGGTTGATATACAGTATGGTAGTAGGGATGCCATCTTTCACCAATTGCTTGGCGACTGGATAAATTTCCGTAATCCCAATCCCAAAGGCAATCAAGTAGGCATGCGAACAAGGCAATCTCTGTTTGCACTTCCAAGGACCGGCCATGTAAATATGATCTTGGCCTACTTTCAAGGTTTTTAACATGTTGGCATTTTGGCCATCCGGATACAGCTTGACAGTAATGTCAATTTCACCAGGTCGGCTGGTATCTGTGGGAGAATACGACTTGAAAGTCCAGCTCCCCTTTTCTCCTTGGAGGTAGAGCTTGATGGTATCTCCACGATCCAAGTGGATGTGGTCCGCTAGATTCAAAGCAGGATAACCATCCAATCGAAAGGTAAAGGTTGAAACGGGACAAACCCTGCCTGGGATTTCAAGAACCACTGTGGCAGTCTTGATTAACGTCGCCTTGTGCAAACCTCGTTTGGGAGACAAAGCAGATTCCGATGGAGCAAAGGGGAGCTTGAGCAAAACTTTCGGATGTTTTGGAAGGGGAATAATGTTGGAAGCATTTTTCGTGGCGGGGTGGGATGGGTTCATGTTCGTGAGATGGTTGCTCTCATTATTATTCCTTTCAGGGCCACTGATTAATGATGTGACTTTGTTCGACATTGACTGCACCGTATTTGAAGTTGAATTCAAAGGAAGGCACCTTTGGATTTGTGATTTCACCGCGGTACCTTATTTGTTACTGTTTCAAAAAAAGAATAACAAGTCGAATGAATCGCACGATGGATGATCGAAGCAGAAAAAAATGCCCCCATGATGATCCACACCGCACCAATCGTGTCAAACTATATTAGTCGTGCGACTTATTTATCCCGAGACTAGCTAGACTTTGATCAGGCAAGACGGTAGACGGACTGGCAAGAGAAGACTCCTGTCTTCACGCCAACAGTCATGTCGTCAGTCGCTTAAGCGAAGTAACGGTAATTCATTGGACGAAAATTCGGGGACGATCGGCATGGCAAACGAAGGCGTGAACAGAAGTATTATTTTTGCCAAGTGCAAGATGAGACAGTGAAGAGCTAAGGAACCACGATCATCTGAAACAGTTCAGAACGATTATATCTTTTTTTCTTTCATCTACTCATTACCCAGGTTGCATTCTCAAATCCGATTTGAGCCCAATCAACCTGTGGCATCCCAATTTCCTCTCGCGTACCCGAGAGCGTCGCATTTGACGTAAAACTGCCTACTTCGGGAGACCTATCAAAACGCACCGTTGCGTCAGCGCCCATCCGCTGTTTGAACTTGCCCACCGGTGGCACCCCTCAAATTCCTGATATTTGAACTGACACCCGGTGTCAGGTGGTTTAGCCCCACACTACCACCCTATTCAATGCGCCTGTGCATTCGTTGACCGTCAACAACCACCTCCCTCCCAGGAGCCCTATCAAAATGCACCGTTGTGTCAGCGCCCATCCGCTGTTTAACTTGCCCACCGGTGGCACCCTCAAATTCCTGATATTTGAACGGACACCCGGTGTCAGGTGGTTTAGCCCCATGCTACCACCCTATTCAATGCGCCTGTGCATTTGTTGCCAGTCAACAACCAAATATTATCCCTGGAAATCTCCGCCAGTCCCCTACCTGCAGCATCTCCCATTTCCATGCTAACTTACCTACCGGTGGCAGACCATCCACCGCCATGCACCCGTACCGCCAAGTTCCCGCTTACCCGGACCCTTTCCAATCCTGTGCGGCACCAGCATTTTCGCAAAAGTTCGAGTGAGACACCGCCCAATTCGGCCAACTCCACCTCGGTGGACCTCCGCACCAAACCCACTATGCGCCAATCGTGTGAGTCCCGTCGCCATTGCCTTCGCCAAAGACTGGCAGCGCATCTTGGCACTCCGACTACACCCAGCCTTCCGTTTGTAACACCATGACGGCCCACCCTGGATACTCCACCAGGCATCCTTCCGTTAGGCACTACAATACCTCTAAGAACCGACCGTTCCAACCAACAAATTTCATTTACAAAATACCCCCAATAGTCACTATTCGTTTCCATAACCTACTCACAAATCTCCAGTATTGGCCATTTCATTGAACCAATGCAGACCTTTCCCCCACGCACCCTTGATGCCATCCTCCAGGTCGGTCATTCTGCTTTGACAACCGTCAAGGACCTACCCCTGGATACTACTAAGGAAAACCTCCTCCTCTCCAACTACTTCCACACCCATGTCGCTAGTGAGTGCAAAAACATCCTCCTCTCCCAAGCGCACGGATTTGCTTACTTTGATGGCGCCGATGGTACCCTCCGGCAAGTCATCTGCGCTAAGCAGGTCGGCCCAAACTTGCACTGGGCATCCGCAAATGATAGCTATGATGCCCCCACCCCAGTTGCCTTTTCTTTAGATGCCCTTGGCAGCAGCGTCATCTCTATTGCCCGAGACGACCTCGCTCGAGAATGTCAAGCCCGGCACCTTCATGACGCCCAATACTCTGCCCACACTGCCTTGGCCCCCGATAGCACCGACCCACCCGAGGACATCCACTGGCCCAGTGGGGACGGAGTGTTCACCGAAGTCAAAAAGTTCTTCCCCATCTACCCTGGTGCCAACATCCCACCAAGCCTTAAGCTATCCACCGCCCCACCAGCCAATCTGGAATCCTTCCACCCCCAATTCCGGCTCTGGTACGAGGCAATGAAGTACCTTCACGATCACAATGAGTCCCAGAGCATCCATTCCCACGCCCACATCTTCAGCGCCGACACCATCCCAACCGATCGATTTCCAGACAGCGACCTAGCTACGCATCTGACATATTCCCCATCCACCGTCAGTGCATTTGCAGCTGAGGTCCCCACCTACAAAGCCCTCTTCGAAGAATTCAAACGGCACTCGGCCCTCTCTACTTTAGCATCTACTAATCATGTCACTACCCAAGAAGCTCCAGCAGCCCCCCTTCCAGCAGGGGCCCCATTCGTTAGCGAACTTTTTGCCCAGATCATGGCCAACGCTCTCAAAGGCGCCAATGCCAGCACCAAGGAAAAAGATCTGGCCCGCACTTCAGCCAGTGCCAAAGACTCTTTCAGCTTGATTTTTGGCCGAGTCAAACCGGTCATCCAGCTTGACGGCTCCACTGTCAACGAATTCCACCCATCCGTCCTCACTGACGACTTTGCCACATTCTTGGAAATCGGTTCGATCAAAGAGGCCCTACGCCACCTCCATGACACCTTTGCCCACATCACCGATACCCTCACCACTCGGAACAACTACGACCGCAACGTCGACTTTGATATTGCCCTCTTCCAACACGCTACAGTCACTGCCCTCAAAACATGCAGCTTTGCAGTTCGCCCCCTCACCATGCACCCCCACGAAGCCACCTCACTTCTCAGCCTCCTAGCTTGGCTCCCACCAAACAAAAATGATGTCAGGTACACCACTTTCCTCGCGGAAGGCCGAGACATAATCCGCCAGGAAGCCATGGAAGAAGACAAGTCCAAGCAAGCCGCGAAAAAGACAGACATCTTTGTTCATGGCGACGTCAGTTCTGTCGAAGCTCTGATCAAGATGTTAGCGAATTTCTTTGCCTTTGTCAAATACTGTGTCAAAGACTTTACCTTCGATGACCCCCCGTTAATTGTCACACTCTTGGAGGATTTCATGAACGCCCTCCACACACCTGCTGCCAAAGATTGGATCCGTTACAATGCCGCAGTCCCACACCTCCCATTGTGTCTCCTCCTCGAAATGAACCAGATCTTGCAGATTGTTGTGGGAGCCGCAAAAAACAAAACAACTCAGAGTAAACTTTGTAATGGCCAACCGATCATGGCAGACACGTTTGTGAACGCTTTCAGTGGAGTCACACAAGCCATCAGCCACATAAATCTCTCCATCAGTATGGGCAACCTTGGCCCGTACGGCACATGCCCCAACCTGCATGCTATTCTCAATGGAAAACCAACCCCCGCTCCCAAACGTGAGAGCCCCAATTCCCGTGAACGGCCCGACCCAACCAAACGCGCAAAGCACCCACCTCAAGGAACTCATTTTGGATACCTGACGTATGACGGCCCAGGCCGACTTCCAATTGCCCCCTTCAAATGTAAACACCCCATCACCGGCAAACAGGCAGCCTTCTGTTCCCATTTCCTATTTGCCAACTACCATTGCAACCGCCCCCGCTGCCACAATATCCACTACACCAAACAGTTTGCAGCAACTATGGGATCTGCCGACACCCAGGCATTTGAAAAATTCATTGAAAAAACCCCTGGGGTGACCCGTTCGGCCCCAAAGCCTCATGGTTAGTTCCACCAACTCCATTACTTAAATACCATTCAACCCGTCAGTGACTTACTTTCCACTTCCTTTCTGTGCATTCCCCCCACACCCACACCCACTCCAAGTCCCTGAGTGCTCTACATGCATCATCCCTCACCCAAGCAGCATCACACCGCGCGATGACTCTCAAATTGAAAATATATTCTCCATCATTTTTTATATATTATTATTCCTAAAAATAGTGCACGCGATATATAATACAAATAATACCGCGGCGGGTACCAGGTACCTGGTACCTGGTACTGGTACTCGTCGTACATCACAATAACATTTTATACCGCACGTCATATAATACCATCACACCCTATATTCAGCACATGCAATACAAGCAACCTTCAATAACGTTTCTTGCATCTCGTCGCTCAACCTTATTACTATACAGTACAGCAACATGAGTGCCAGTTTAAGTCTCGACGAGCGAGTGGAAGAGATCATAACGGGCATCGACAAGGCACATTATTCTTCGGATGATGGCAGTAACGTTCTGGTACTTCGTGACGAAACAAAGCTCTTTCTGAAAACGCTTGAGGGTTACCTGTACACCCGAAAGGCGATGGATGAAAAGTATCTCGAGGTGGATGCGCTGCAAGAACTAGCAAAGAGCGATAAGATCAGCGATGGTTCTGATAGCGGTATTTTCCTCTTGGGGAAAGATGGAGAGAAAGAATTCAAACCGGAATACCAACAACAAACTGTGGAATCCACTACTCCTGTGAGCAACATGGAAGAGTTGTACGAGGTCGCAAAAGTTACCAAAGAAGAATTTGAAAACATCATCAACCATTTGTGCAATCAAGTCCGCAATGACGAGGATTGCGAAGATGAGAAGGAGGAGATCAGGATTACTTTTGCCGAGTTGAAAGATAGGGATCGGGCACAGGAAAAGGCAGCTGATGATTATTCCAAACGAAATCCTGGACCAAGTATTTCTTGGCTGTTTGATATTGTACGAGGGTGCATTGAGTTTACGAGCAACAAACAAATCTTGAAGATGGTGGAGCTTATCGAAGGACATCCCCGGATCAAAATTGCGCAGGCCAAAAACCGCTTTGCCACCCCAACTCTTACTGGGTACCGTGACTTAAACCTTCACATTCAAATCCAGATGCCGAGTGAAATTAGGCACACTTGTGAGATTCAGATTCATCACATTGCCATTCGTCAATTGGAAAAGCAGCTGAATGGCCACAAGTTTTACGAATACTTTCGCAGCTACTTTGCTGGGGCAACCGGTAGTTTGGAAGACCGTTTGAATGACTTGAGATTTATTAGCCAAGGGAAGTTGTTAAGTGCAAATGTGCTGAACCAGCTATTGGACGGTTCAAATGAGGACGAGGATCGCTTGAAAAGATTGGCAGACTTGTTTGAAGACCAGCTCTGCGAGTATGAGTGGGCTCTCAAAGTACATCGACGATTGTTAGAGATCAGAAAAATGAAATTTGGAGAAGAACATTCATCACTAGCTGACTCATACCACAACATGGGCGGTGTGTTGCGAAGACAAGGCAGGTTGGAAGATGCCATGGCAATATACGAGAAATCATTAAAAATCAACACCGAGAAGAACCTTATTGAAGGAGAACAGTCGTCAGTCGCTGACACATACAACAGCATGGGTGGTGTGTTAGAAGGACAAGGCAAGTTGGAGGATGCTATGGCAATGTACGAGAAATCATTGGAAATCAAAATCAAGAATCTTGGAGGAGAGCATTCGTCAGTCGCTGTAACATACAGCAACATGGCTATTGTGTTGCAAGGAAAAGGCAGGTTAGAAGATGCCATGGCAATGTACGAGAAATCATTAAAAATCACCATCAAGAACCTTGGAGGAGAGCATTCGTCCGTCGCTATCACATACAGCAACATGGCTGGTGTGCTGCAAGGACAAGGCAAGTTGGAAGATGCCATGAAAACGTACGAGAAATCATTGGAAATTAACATCAAGAACCTTGGAGGAGAGCATTCGACCGTTGCTATCACATACAACAACATGGGTCTTGTGTTGGAAAGACAAGGTAGGTTTGAAGATGCCATGGCAATGTACGAGAAATCATTGGCAATCGACATCAGGAACCTTGGAGGAGAGCACTCGTCAGTCGCTGATACTTACAACAACATGGCTAGTGTGTTGGAAGGACAAGGCAAGTTGGAAGATGCCATGGCAATGTATAAGAAATCATTGGAAATCAACATCGAGAACCTTGGAGGAGATCATTCGTCAGTCGCTATCACATACAACAACATGGCTAGTGTTTTGGGAGGACAAGGCAAGTTGGAAGATGCTATGGCAATGTACGAGAAATCATTGGAAATCAACATAAAAAACCTTGGAGAAGAGCATTCGTTCGTCGCTATGACATACAGCAACATGGCTTTTGTGTTGGAACGACGAGGCAAGTTGGAAGATGCCATTGCAACGCACCAAAAAGCGCTAGAAATCTACAGATATACCTGCGGGGAAGGACATCCTAATGTCTCCCTTTCGATGCAAAAAATAGCCGAGCTGGAAGAGGCTAGGTCCGAGTCCTATTGCTTTAGATAAGTAAGTTTATATAGCATTATGAAATGATTAAGTATACATGTAGCATTATGAAATGATTAAAAGTATAGATATAGCATTATGAAATGAGTAGGCTGTGGAGCATCGGTCATCATGTGGACCGAATACTTATTAGTATTTAGCACCACACCACGTGTTTGATTTTGGTTGGCATCATCTCGTCGTTCACATTCAGGACCTGCAGTCCACGCAGGCCTCCCGAAGATGGACTAGTAGTCATATCATTGTAGTTTTGATTTAGACGCTTTTGAGCTTGCATTTGGCCATGTCGCTTATGAGCAGCCGTGAGGGGGGTGCACTGGAATGGAGCCAATTGTGCATTGGTGGTTCTGGTTTGTGCTCTTGAGAAGCGCGAAGCTGGAACAGACCTTCGACTGGGCAATATAGTCCTAACTTGTCGGATGGAGGAAGGCATCAATTCGTGAAAGTAATCCTGAAACAGACTTTGAGTGGTAATGAGCTCTTCTGGAATGGTGGCTTGTCGTTTTGTACTGGAGTTCATCACTGTCCTGACTCTCGAATAATGAATGTATTGGTAGACTGGTTGACCATGGAATTCTTGAAGATATCGTGTAATCTTTTCATACAGCTGGGACTCCAGAATAAGAGCTTTCCATGCTTCGTCGACAACTGGGGATGGCATCAATTGACCACCACCATTTGAAACTGAAGCATTCGATTCCTGATCATCAGTCGACAACGACCGAGATGGCGGGTCCACATTGTAGTCTTGGAATCCAATCTTGAGCTCTAGAAAATGAATCAAGTAGTGGACCATCCTTCCACGTTGGTAGTTGAGCCACTCAGGATTTGAATACTCCAAGACTTGGTCCAATGCCTTCCAATATCGAAACGGTCTGTCCAACACGCTTTCAAAGCGATCCTCCAAGGTCCCAATCGGTGGATGCTCACACGAATCTATGCCTTTGCAAGCAGAGCGGATTCGTCTTGATTCATTGGAATGAAAAGAAGAAAGGTACTGCTGGAATTCTTTGGAGCGAAACGAGATTGGGGTATCGGATGGCCTTGGGGCTATAGCCAACGGATCGGTTCGTTGCTGATTTCGGTGAATGGTGTTGCTGTCATTCGCTCCAGTAGTCGTTGCAGTAGTGGAAGAAGATACGCAATTGGTCTTGTTGCCACTCTCCGCAGCAGCGTTATTGGTGCTTTCCTCTTCTGATGACAAAGAAGTGGTAGATTCTGTAGACACTGAGTCTTCGTGCGAATCCAGAGCACCTATACTCTTGGTCGGATTGATTGCATTGTTGTTGTCAGTGTTGGCATTTGGCTTTGGTTCTGGGTGGTGACGTGAGACAATAAATCATGAGATCCATAATATATCGATTCATTCATTGGTGATTTAAACCGGCTGGGGTTGATTCCAATATAAGTCCGCACCACGGGCTTGCTTGGGACTTACCATTATCATTACCCTGATCACCACTAATGCTATCCATATCATCGTCTTCTTCTGAAGAAACACTGAATTCGAATTCATCAAACGGCTGCAAGGCACTCTGCTCCGAGTCAGCGGAAACATCCAAAAATGAATCCAAAGTAAAGTCCGAAAACTGTTCTTCGGCATACTTTGCATCTACTACTTCTGTCGAACCTGAAGCTGATGCAGAGAAACTTATGCGGTGAACATTTTTCGAGTCATCAGGGGTGTCCGAGTTGGAAGTAATAATTGCATTATTGTGGGTCATCTTCTTGTCAGCAGAATGACTGTTTTCATTGAAATTTCCAGTGTTTTCAATCTCAGAAGCAACAAGACTGCCAAACTCCATGAGAATATCCGGCAACGTCTCATCATCCTGCATAGATGACGACCTGGACTGATGTGATATTGGAGTGTCGGCAGTGTCGGTTTGATTCAAATTATTCGCGTTCGCATCACCCTGGTGTTGGCCAATGTGATGAGAATGACCCGCTCCCTTGTTTGTCTCTTCCACTTGTTCCACAACACAGTGGTTGTTGGCAAGGTTATTGACAAAGTCAATTGGACGATTCGTTCTCGTGATGGCATCGCAAGTAAGGGCCTTGTCGTCGTTCCCTCTCTTATTTGGCATTATGTTGCCACTTGAGCTTGACAACGCGAACGGTGACCATCTATTCTTATTTTCGTATCCACCACCGATGCTTGATTTTGATTCAGACTTCGATTCCACTTCCATCAACGAAAAAGCCGTCGATGACATGACGCGGTTGGAGTGTGGCGACTCTGCTTGGTTTATGTTTGACAGAAAGAAAATTCGATGATGCAAGACAACTGACCAGTATTATTTTAATATTCACTGGACTGGTATCGATTTGATGGGCGGGATTTCGCAAAATTCTTGAAAGCCGGTAGGCTGGAGGATACCTAATTGATAGTATTACTTAGGGGCCGGCCGTTTCGAGCGACCATAGACTCCGATTCAAATCCGAGTGGGCGGTTAGGGCGGTTACTGCAACGGCCACATATGTTGAATGTGTGTGACATATTTTCAAAATACATTCCATACTATGTATTGCCCTCCATTCACAACGACCATTATCACCTAACATCTTTCAAAAACAAGGGCATCCCTACTGTAACTAACTGTACCTACCCGAGATCTGAACAAATGTTGCACACAGTTGAAGGTACAGGATTTATTCACTAGAATGAAATATTTCGATAGGTGTGTTGCATCAGAATTTTCCTGTCCAACGAAAGCCAATATTTTCCAATTGCTTGATTTGGTTGGCGGAAATATCCTTACCCTTCATTCCAAAGTATCTATCTCGCTGGTACCTCATCCAGCTATAGAGTCTTGGCTCAAGTCTGTTGGCTGGCATACGTCCATGTTTATTCCGAAATTGAACAAGCTCGTCATAACGCATTTGCCATTCCACATCTTCTCTATCTGATACCCAAGGAAAACCAATTCGGTCTAGGAGATAGACTTCCGACTTGGATATAGGTCTGGCTTCCAGACACGTATCCCTGTTCCTGCCACGCTGCTTATCAATCCAAGGATTCAGAGGCTGGTCTGGGTCAACCAAGAAGTGGCCATGCTTTTTCCAAAACTCCACCAGCTCATCGTATCGTTCATACCAGATCCGTCGATGTTTCCCTTTGGGAAATATAGGAAACTCTATACTCTCCAAAATTGATTTTTCTTCCACTGAAAGCGGCACAGATCCATATTCACTTCTCATTCTGTGTCGTTGCTGTCTCATCCAACGATTCAGGTCAGGGTCATCTTCGTGATTTGGGAACCTCTCGCCATTGACCTTTCGATACTTCTCCAGTTCATTATACATTGAATTCCATGCAATGCGAGGTTTGCCTTTGAAAAAGTGGAAATCGATCTGTTCCAATAGTTCCAATTCCTCTTGCGACAATGGCTTGTGACCCGTCGTTTCCTCGTACCTCTTTTCCTGCATCTGGATCCAATTGTAGAGGCTGGGATTCTCTTTCTCGGTGACATTGACATGGCCATGCTCCTTGTAAAACTCAGCGATCTCGGTGTACTTTTCATGCCAGACACGAGATTTCCAATCAAGGGACCAGCAGAAATGGAGATCTTCCATTTTCTCGATTTCCAAGTCTGACATTGGTGGTTCCGTTCCAATCCCATGATACCGTTCCCTTTGAGTGGTCATCCAACTGTAGAGATCTGGATCATCATCTTGGCTGACCCGAAGATGATCATGTTTCTTATAATAGTCATTCAATTGTTGATACATTGCAGGAAACTGATGAGGGTTATTGGATACCCAGGGAAAACCAATCTTGTCCAATAATCTAATTTGCTCCGATGAAAGCTGCCCTTTCCGCCGTTTCTCGCGCTGTACCCGTGACCAAGTGATCATTTTGAGATGAGTCGATGCACTCGGTCGACAGTGTCCATGGTTCTTTTTGAATCGCGCTAGCTCGTCGTATTTCACTTGCCATTTCCGGTCGAACCTAATTGGAATCCAGGGAAAATCAACATCATCCAATAATTGCAGCTGTTCTTCTGAGAGAGGAGAGTGATTTTTCTTTTCAGCTCGTCGCGCTTGCTGACGATAAATCCAGCGATACACCGATGAGGTATGTGGCACGTTCAGATGCCCATGCTTTTTGCGAAAGTCACAGAGCTCGATGTATTTCGCCATCCACAAATCGTCCCTAGGCTCCCATTCGAAACCAATCTTATCCAACAGAAGAGTTTGCGCTTCGGAAAGCTTCGAATATCCTTCGGTTCCTTTTCGCATGCAGCGTTGGGCTATTATCCAACCTTTTAGTGAGCGATTTTCTTCATCTGTCACGCGAAGATGACCATTGTCGTCACGATACTGCAGTAGTTCATGGTACTTGTCATACCATTGGGCTAATTTGGAATTGAATTCAAATCCAAGTTCGTCCAGTCGACGCAACCGAACAGTGCGATCAAAATTTGGTAGAGTCATCCGCCTAATACTCTGACTCGAGAGTTTATACTTGTAATTGTGGTATTCCAACCGCTGGTCCCGACAGAATCTTGCCAAGGTTGGATACTGCTCTTGGAGTTCGACTGGAGCATTATAGGGAAAGTTACAATGCCCGTAACCTTCCTTGAACGATTGGAGCTCCTCAAATTGTTCATCCCAGTCATGATGTGAGGAAACTTGTGTTACCTCGCTCTCGTCAGCAGCAGCAGCAGTAGCAGCCGATAACTGGTGTTGGCAAAATATCGTAGGACGGTGCATAATAAGTGATACTTGTTGTGGGTATCGGTGGGATACAGGAGGCGGTGGAAGATTCGGTTTAAATGCGGTAGCCAAGCCTAGCTGAGGCAATAAAAGAATCGTCGATGCCATAACTGAAAATACCAGGGTCTTCATGATGAGGGAACATGAGAATGAGATATTCATGATGATGATGATGGACATCCAATAATCCTATACTCAGAGATATAATAATAAAATAAGTGCGGCTTTATACAAATTGACGGTTATTCGAACTAGTCGCAAAACTGACTGAGATTCAAGGTAAGGAAGAATAAAGATGCTACCGGGTGTTGGTTATACTGTACCTATCGCAATGTGCAGTGGTACACGTGTACCTATTCTTGACGCAAAAATAGGACTTATAGGACTTAGAGCCAAGTATCTATAAATCAACCCTCCTCTATACTGTCCATCGAAAACCAATCTTGTTCAATTGATCGATTTGGTGTGTTGGCATGCCCGACAATTCTTTATTTTGGTACCTTTCTCTCTGATACCACATCCATGAGTAGAGGCTTGGGTAATCCGCAACCTTAGGTTGTAAATGACCAGTTTCTTGTTGAAACTGAACAAGCTCCTCGTAAATCTTTTGCCACTCCAATTCATAACGATCCGATGTCCAAGGAAAGCCAATTCGATCCAAGAGATACTTTTCTGATCTTGATGGTGGCCGTGTATATGAAAAAGCGACGTCATGTGTACTCCGCTGCACAGCAATCCATTTATAAAGTCTAGGGTTTTCGAATCGATCTACCAAGAAGTGCCCATGGTGCTTCCAAAAGTCCACTAGCTCGTCGTACCTTTCACACCACGATCTCAAATCAAATCCTTTGGGCAACATGGGAAAGTCGATACTCTTCAACATTGACGCTTGCTCATCCGAAAGTGGAACATGACCATACGAACTTCTCAGTCGTTTGCGCTGTTGTCTCATCCAACGGCTCAGTTCCGGGTCATCTCGGTGATTCGGAAACCGCCCGTCATTCTCCTCTCGATATCGCTCCACTTCCGCATACATTGTATTCCACGACATCCGCGGCCGGTTTTCGAAGAAGGCAAAGTCAATCTGCTCCAATAGTTCCGATTCTTCTTCCGACAACGGTTTGTAGCCTTCCGTTCCCTTGTACCGTTCCTCCTGCACTTGGATCCAATTGTAGATGCTTGGATAGTCCTTCTTCTTAACATGAACGTGGCCATGTTCCTTATAGAACTCGACGACCTTTGTGTACTTTTCATGCCACACCCGCTCCTTCCAATCTTGTGACCAGCAAAAATTGGTCTCTTCCATCTTTTCGATTTGCTCGTCTGTCATTGGACTACCCGAAACAGTGACCATCCCGTGATAACGTTTCCGTTGCAATGCCATCCATTCGTAGAGCTCTGAATCATCATCATCATCCTCATCATCTTGGCTGACTCGAAGGTGACCATGCTGATGGTAGTACGTCATAAGTTTAGCAACCATCAGTCGAAAGGTAACGCGTTTGAGTTCCCAAGGGAAGTCAATCTTGTCCAATAATTGGATTTGGTGCGTGGGGAGAACACCTGTCTCACGTTTTTTGCGCTGTACTCTTGACCAATCGTAGAGAGTGCGATCTGGCGATTTAGTCGGCTGGCAGTGTCCATGCTTCTTTTGGAATTCTTCGAGCTCTTTGTATTTGGCGTTCCACCTAGAGTCACGTAGCTCGGGTTTCCATGGGAATTCAATTTTATCCAACAATCGTAGTTGTTCGTTTGAGAGAGGAAAAAGGCGATAGTGTTTTTGCTCACGTCGTGATCGTTGTTCCTTCATCCATAAATAAAGCTTCCCACCTGGCTTGACCATGCAATGCCCATGTTTTTTACGAAAGTCGACTAGCTCGTTGTATTTCTCCATCCACAACACATCGTAACGTTCCGATTCCCATTCGAAGCCGATACGATCCAGTAGCTCGACTTGGGTGTCGGAGAGTTCTTCGTATGCTTTGTTCCGTCTCTTTCTTGCGCGCTGAACCTTGGCCCAACGGTACAGGGAGCGATTATTGTTGCCATGATGTTGTTCCGCTTCTCCTTCCCCTTTCGTCTCAGGCACAGGTACATATATACGCCCATGATTATCGTTGCGATACTGCAGTAGCTCATGGTACTTGTCATACCATTTGGCAACATGCGCATTGAATTCAAATCCAAGCTCCTTTAAGTGCTGACAACGAAGGTTGCGATCAAATAGTCGCAGGGTACTCCAATGATTGGTAGTACTCCGCTTGGTCTTTTTGTATTCGACGCGCTGATGGTGACAGAAACTGACCAGTGTTGGATATTCCTTCTCAAGAGCCTCAGGAGGATTCTGTGGAAAGTTCCAATGTCCATATTTCTTTTGGAACGATTGGAGTATCTCAAATTGTTCATCCCATGCATGTGGTGATGAGAATGAAATTTGCGTTGCTTCTACTTCTACTTCTTCGTTTGTTTCGTCAACCAAAGCAGCACCACTAGCAGCAGCGGAAATATATGACCACGGGTATCTCGTACGACGACGATGGCGCGACAGAATTTGTTGTTGCTGTTGTTGCTGTGGTGGTTGAAATGCCGTAGTCAAGCCTAGCTGAAGCAAAAGAAGAAACACAAGTTTCTTGTTGTTCTTGGTGACGGAATAAGATTCTTTCATTTTGAGAAGTGTTGGCTGGCTTTGGGAATACAGATACGAGTACGTTCTAATATATGATGCCTCCAACATCAATCACACATATAAAATATGATGCGATGACGATATGATGATATATATTTTTTTTTAAAAGATGAATGATGATAGTAAAATGAATTTCGTGCGATGACAGACGATTGACACGATACGTTTCGTCCAACCAAAAGATTTGTTGGCGGGACTATAGCTAGGGTAATCTTAATAACTATCTATTCCTAGACTTCAATTTCACTCTGTCAAATACAGAGCGCTGCAACTCAGCTTGTTTACCGTTTACCAACATTTTACAACCTCTTTGTAATTAGCTTTTCACTGTCATGCTACTCTACCTTCTTTGCTTACTGTTAGATAATAAAAGACCCTACGATACTCTGAGACGATCAGTCTTCAGTTGTTCGGCGTAACGTAGTCCTAATACTATGAACCTTAAAGTCGTTAATAAAACTTGCTTTAGTTGGGATAAGAGT